>JARACY010001742.1:0-52794 GCA_029255725.1 Scrobipalpa atriplicella | reverse complement strand
CTCAATGAACTGTTTTGAGAGTTATGATAACATCTAATGAATGGTTGGAACGAAATGCGAACGGAAGTAAGACGTAATGTAAACCAATCGGTCATCGGACTCTCTTCTCTCAATAATCATAGTACTTACATCTGAATTGATGTTACAGCATCTGTAGTAATAAAAATATACTTTCACCGACCCAAAAGTGCGTCTGATTTTTTACATCATGAGAGTCAAAATGAATCAGAAATATATCCTTATTTCTGCCAGCGATGATCAACAGAGCCAGGCTTGAGCTCGTGGGTGGCCAAGCCTCAGACGGAACATTGTCTTTGGAAGCGATTGACATTGAACTTCAGTGGTAAAAATCTACAACCAGACAGAATCACTGACCTTACCACCACTCATTTGAAGCAAAGAACATAATAATATTAGCTAACGCTACCTGAATGAAGTCAAAGATTAGACGGTGATACCTGTGATTAGAGCGACCTAGAGTTACCGAGAACAGTCTATCGAAAAAGTGGAGTCCTCACTAGTTCCTTTGAAAGGTAAAGGAACTACTGGTAACAAAGACCTTTTTTATATCCAAAATATGAGAAACAAGAAATCAAAAATATATTTTTATATTCAAAAGAAAGTGACAGGCAGGACCAAACTAAAACAAGTTATGTTCTGTTAAATAAATAAATAAATAATAACCAAATCGGCACCATTGTTTCCATTTTTAAGCTCGCACAGCACTGCGGCCAACGCGCTATCTGAAAAATACACAATACTGCAGTAAATAACACTCAACGGAGCAAATAAGTTGCTTAACGAACCTTGCTACAATTTTGCTCTTAGTTCTCGGTGATACAGGCTGGATACAAACGGACCAACCGACAATACTGAATACTCTAAGCTACTAATGGGCGCTTTTCCACTAGACGGCACGTCCACGGCAACGGCGACGGCACGTTATCGTCGACGATACCGTGGAAGAGATAATGTATGAAAATCAATCAAATTATATGACACGCTTTTCCACTTGACGGCACGGCACCGGCACGTCAACGGCATGGCAGTGATTCCCACCGGTATCGTCACGATACCGTCGCCGGTGTATGTTGTAGGATGAATCCATAATTCGAATTTTCGCGATAACCCTAGGCAGGCATAATGTTTTTTTTTAATGTGTGATTCTACAGATGATGAGTCACTGACTGTTTTTTTATTTCAAATTTTGATTTTTCACGATAGCCCTAAGGGATATTATGCAAACTTGGATAATATTATAAAACGGTGCCGATTCTGTAAATAAGACCCAGTGAAAATATATAAGCGCTTAGAAAGGGATGGCAGTAGGTATAGAATGGACGAACTTATTTTGATCTTGTCAGTTGAAGATTCATATTTATATTAATTTATTGCATTCACATGGTTTAAAGCTTTTATTTAAATCTCTTTTAAGGTTCCGTACCCAAAGGGAAAAAAACGGGACCCTATTACTGAGACTTCGCTGTCCGTCTCTGTCCGTCTGTCACCAGGCTGTATCTCATCAACCGTGATAGCTAGAGTTGAAATTTTCGTAAATTATGCATTGCTGTTGCCGCTATAACAACAAATACTAAAAACAAAATAAAATTAATATTTAAGGGGGAATCCCATACAACAAACGTTTTTCTCTTTGTCACCCCAGGCTGTATCCCATGAACCGTGATAGCTAGACAGTTGGTATTTTCAACGATGATGCATTTTTGATGCTCCTATAACTAAAAGTAGGTACTAAAAACAAAGTTAAATAAATATTTAAGGGGGGCTCCCATATAACAAACGTGATTTGGTTGAAACGTAAAGATAACGCGTTTTAAAAACCTGCTAGCGACATCTGGAACAAAGAAGATAAAATAATATCCTACTACTAATATTATAACTGCAAAAGTTTGGATGTTTTTACTCAATCACCATCATGCTTAATATGTTGTATAGATAAGGGCACCTACGGAACCCTTCGCGCGCGAGTCTGACTTACACTTGGCCGGTTTTTTGTATCGTTTATTAAAAAAAATATATAAATACTGACTAATAATAAATCTATACAATTAAAAGGGGTGATGAATGATTTTTGTGCTCATTCATGCTCTTGGCCCTTTATTTTCATTATTGTCTAATTATTAAAGTTTCGGCAGTTATAATATTAGTAGTAGGATATTATTTTATCTTCTTTGTTCCAGATGTCGCTAGCAGGTTTTTTAAAACGCGTTATCTTTACGTTTCAACCAAATCACGTTTGTTATATGGGAGCCCCCCTTAAATATTTATTTAACTTTGTTTTTAGTACCTACTTTTAGTTATAGGAGCATCAAAAATGCATCATCGTTGAAAATACCAACTGTCTAGCTATCACGGTTCATGGGATACAGCCTGGGGTGACAAAGAGAAAAACGTTTGTTGTATGGGATTCCCCCTTAAATATTAATTTTATTTTGTTTTTAGTATTTGTTGTTATAGCGGCAACAGCAATGCATAATTTACGAAAATTTCAACTCTAGCTATCACGGTTGATGAGATACAGCCTGGTGACAGACGGACAGAGACGGACAGCGAAGTCTCAGTAATAGGGTCCCGTTTTTTCCCTTTGGGTACGGAACCTTAAAAGAGATTTAAATAAAAGCTTTAACCATGTGAATGCAATAAATTAATATAAATATGAATCTTCAACTGACAAGATCAAAATAAGTTCGTCCATTCTATACCTACTGCCATCCCTTTCTAAGCGCTTATATATTTTCACTGGGTCTTATTTACAGAATCGGCACCGTTTTATAATATTATCCAAGTTTGCATAATATCCCTTAGGGCTATCGTGAAAAATCAAAATTTGAAATAAAAAAACAGTCAGTGACTCATCATCTGTAGAATCACACATTAAAAAAAAACATTATGCCTGCCTAGGGTTATCGCGAAAATTCGAATTATGGATTCATCCTACAACATACACCGGCGACGGTATCGTGACGATACCGGTGGGAATCACTGCCATGCCGTTGACGTGCCGGTGCCGTGCCGTCAAGTGGAAAAGCGTGTCATATAATTTGATTGATTTTCATACATTATCTCTTCCACGGTATCGTCGACGATAACGTGCCGTCGCCGTTGCCGTGGACGTGCCGTCTAGTGGAAAAGCGCCCATTAGTAGCTTAGAGTATTCAGTATTGTCGGTTGGTCCGTTTGTATCCAGCCTGTATCACCGAGAACTAAGAGCAAAATTGTAGCAAGGTTCGTTAAGCAACTTATTTGCTCCGTTGAGTGTTATTTACTGCAGTATTGTGTATTTTTCAGATAGCGCGTTGGCCGCAGTGCTGTGCGAGCTTAAAAATGGAAACAATGGTGCCGATTTGGTTATTATTTATTTATTTATTTAACAGAACATAACTTGTTTTAGTTTGGTCCTGCCTGTCACTTTCTTTTGAATATAAAAATATATTTTTGATTTCTTGTTTCTCATATTTTGGATATAAAAAAGGTCTTTGTTACCAGTAGTTCCTTTACCTTTCAAAGGAACTAGTGAGGACTCCACTTTTTCGATAGACTGTTCTCGTTAAAAAATAAATTTTGTCGAACGGCCGGGAAACCAGAAACATCTTTCAAAACATTCATTGAGCATTCCGACGATCTCAAAACTGTTTTGAGAGTTATGATAACATCTAATGAATGGTTGGAACGAAATGCGAACGGAAGTAAGACGTAATGTAAACCAATCGGTCATCGGACTCTCTTCTCTCAATAATCATAGTACTTACATCTGAATTGATGTTACAGCATCTGTAGTAATAAAAATATACTTTCACCGACCCAAAAGTGCGTCTGATTTTTTACATCATGAGAGTCAAAATGAATCAGAAATATATCCTTATTTCTGCCAGCGATGATCAACAGAGCCAGGCTTGAGCTCGTGGGTGGCCAAGCCTCAGACGGAACATTGTCTTTGGAAGCGATTGACATTGAACTTCAGTGGTAAAAATCTACAACCAGACAGAATCACTGACCTTACCACCACTCATTTGAAGCAAAGAACATAATAATATTAGCTAACGCTACCTGAATGAAGTCAAAGATTAGACGGTGATACCTGTGATTAGAGCGACCTAGAGTTACCGAGAACAGTCTATCGAAAAAGTGGAGTCCTCACTAGTTCCTTTGAAAGGTAAAGGAACTACTGGTAACAAAGACCTTTTTTATATCCAAAATATGAGAAACAAGAAATCAAAAATATATTTTTATATTCAAAAGAAAGTGACAGGCAGGACCAAACTAAAACAAGTTATGTTCTGTTAAATAAATAAATAAATAATAACCAAATCGGCACCATTGTTTCCATTTTTAAGCTCGCACAGCACTGCGGCCAACGCGCTATCTGAAAAATACACAATACTGCAGTAAATAACACTCAACGGAGCAAATAAGTTGCTTAACGAACCTTGCTACAATTTTGCTCTTAGTTCTCGGTGATACAGGCTGGATACAAACGGACCAACCGACAATACTGAATACTCTAAGCTACTAATGGGCGCTTTTCCACTAGACGGCACGTCCACGGCAACGGCGACGGCACGTTATCGTCGACGATACCGTGGAAGAGATAATGTATGAAAATCAATCAAATTATATGACACGCTTTTCCACTTGACGGCACGGCACCGGCACGTCAACGGCATGGCAGTGATTCCCACCGGTATCGTCACGATACCGTCGCCGGTGTATGTTGTAGGATGAATCCATAATTCGAATTTTCGCGATAACCCTAGGCAGGCATAATGTTTTTTTTTAATGTGTGATTCTACAGATGATGAGTCACTGACTGTTTTTTTATTTCAAATTTTGATTTTTCACGATAGCCCTAAGGGATATTATGCAAACTTGGATAATATTATAAAACGGTGCCGATTCTGTAAATAAGACCCAGTGAAAATATATAAGCGCTTAGAAAGGGATGGCAGTAGGTATAGAATGGACGAACTTATTTTGATCTTGTCAGTTGAAGATTCATATTTATATTAATTTATTGCATTCACATGGTTAAAGCTTTTATTTAAATCTCTTTTAAGGTTCCGTACCCAAAGGGAAAAAACGGGACCCTATTACTGAGACTTCGCTGTCCGTCTCTGTCCGTCTGTCACCAGGCTGTATCTCATCAACCGTGATAGCTAGAGTTGAAATTTTCGTAAATTATGCATTGCTGTTGCCGCTATAACAACAAATACTAAAAACAAAATAAAATTAATATTTAAGGGGGAATCCCATACAACAAACGTTTTTCTCTTTGTCACACACCACCCCAGGCTGTATCCCATGAACCGTGATAGCTAGACAGTTGGTATTTTCAACGATGATGCATTTTTGATGCTCCTATAACTAAAAGTAGGTACTAAAAACAAAGTTAAATAAATATTTAAGGGGGGGCTCCCATATAACAAACGTGATTTGGTTGAAACGTAAAGATAACGCGTTTTAAAAACCTGCTAGCGACATCTGGAACAAAGAAGATAAAATAATATCCTACTACTAATATTATAACTGCCGAAACTTTAATAATTAGACAATAATGAAAATAAAGGGCCAAGAGCATGAATGAGCACAAAAATCATTCATCACCCCTTTTAATTGTATAGATTTATTATTAGTCAGTATTTATATATTTTTTTTAATAAACGATACAAAAAAACCGGCCAAGTGTAAGTCAGACTCGCGCGCGAAGGGTTCCGTAGGTGCCCTTATCTATACAACATATTAAGCATGATGGTGATTGAGTAAAAACATCCAAACTTTTGCAGTTATAATATTAGTAGTAGGATATTATTTTATCTTCTTTGTTCCAGATGTCGCTAGCAGGTTTTTAAAACGCGTTATCTTTACGTTTCAACCAAATCACGTTTGTTATATGGGAGCCCCCCTTAAATATTTATTTAACTTTGTTTTTAGTACCTACTTTTAGTTATAGGAGCATCAAAAATGCATCATCGTTGAAAATACCAACTGTCTAGCTATCACGGTTCATGGGATACAGCCTGGGGTGACAAAGAGAAAAACGTTTGTTGTATGGGATTCCCCCTTAAATATTAATTTTATTTTGTTTTTAGTATTTGTTGTTATAGCGGCAACAGCAATGCATAATTTACGAAAATTTCAACTCTAGCTATCACGGTTGATGAGATACAGCCTGGTGACAGACGGACAGAGACGGACAGCGAAGTCTCAGTAATAGGGTCCCGTTTTTTCCCTTTGGGTACGGAACCTTAAAAGAGATTTAAATAAAAGCTTTAACCATGTGAATGCAATAAATTAATATAAATATGAATCTTCAACTGACAAGATCAAAATAAGTTCGTCCATTCTATACCTACTGCCATCCCTTTCTAAGCGCTTATATATTTTCACTGGGTCTTATTTACAGAATCGGCACCGTTTTATAATATTATCCAAGTTTGCATAATATCCCTTAGGGCTATCGTGAAAAATCAAAATTTGAAATAAAAAAACAGTCAGTGACTCATCATCTGTAGAATCACACATTAAAAAAAAACATTATGCCTGCCTAGGGTTATCGCGAAAATTCGAATTATGGATTCATCCTACAACATACACCGGCGACGGTATCGTGACGATACCGGTGGGAATCACTGCCATGCCGTTGACGTGCCGGTGCCGTGCCGTCAAGTGGAAAAGCGTGTCATATAATTTGATTGATTTTCATACATTATCTCTTCCACGGTATCGTCGACGATAACGTGCCGTCGCCGTTGCCGTGGACGTGCCGTCTAGTGGAAAAGCGCCCATTAGTAGCTTAGAGTATTCAGTATTGTCGGTTGGTCCGTTTGTATCCAGCCTGTATCACCGAGAACTAAGAGCAAAATTGTAGCAAGGTTCGTTAAGCAACTTATTTGCTCCGTTGAGTGTTATTTACTGCAGTATTGTGTATTTTTCAGATAGCGCGTTGGCCGCAGTGCTGTGCGAGCTTAAAAATGGAAACAATGGTGCCGATTTGGTTATTATTTATTTATTTATTTAACAGAACATAACTTGTTTTAGTTTGGTCCTGCCTGTCACTTTCTTTTGAATATAAAAATATATTTTTGATTTCTTGTTTCTCATATTTTGGATATAAAAAAGGTCTTTGTTACCAGTAGTTCCTTTACCTTTCAAAGGAACTAGTGAGGACTCCACTTTTTCGATAGACTGTTCTCGGTAACTCTAGGTCGCTCTAATCACAGGTATCACCGTCTAATCTTTGACTTCATTCAGGTAGCGTTAGCTAATATTATTATGTTCTTTGCTTCAAATGAGTGGTGGTAAGGTCAGTGATTCTGTCTGGTTGTAGATTTTTACCACTGAAGTTCAATGTCAATCGCTTCCAAAGACAATGTTCCGTCTGAGGCTTGGCCACCCACGAGCTCAAGCCTGGCTCTGTTGATCATCGCTGGCAGAAATAAGGATATATTTCTGATTCATTTTGACTCTCATGATGTAAAAAATCAGACGCACTTTTGGGTCGGTGAAAGTATATTTTTATTACTACAGATGCTGTAACATCAATTCAGATGTAAGTACTATGATTATTGAGAGAAGAGAGTCCGATGACCGATTGGTTTACATTACGTCTTACTTCCGTTCGCATTTCGTTCCAACCATTCATTAGATGTTATCATAACTCTCAAAACAGTTTTGAGATCGTCGGAATGCTCAATGAATGTTTTGAAAGATGTTTCTGGTTTCCCGGCCGTTCGACAAAATTTATTTTTTAACGAGAACCCAGGAAGAACGCCATCATTCATTCCAATGTGAATGTTTATCTTTAATTTCTGAGCTTTTTCGTCTCTTTATTAAGCTTGTTTATCTTTTTTCATTTCAAGAATTTATACGAGTATCTTCATCTTGAGATTTTCATTTCTTAACGACACGGCTTATTTATCGAATCATGCGAAAGGTACAAAAATCCCTCAGATGGCATACTTCGCTGAGAAATTTGTCGCTAGGTATTTCATTTTCTTTATCTTAATCTGGTTATGTTAAGTATGGAGTGCTTACGCTTGCAAGGGGCTTCTTGCCTTACGAGTGCGAGTGTATGCTTTTAAGCTAACTTCGTTATGAAGCTTGGAAGCCTTATTAGCGAGACAGGCGCCTTGCACGCGTCGTATCGTGCGTCGCCGGCAGCCGGCAGGGTGTAAGGCTCGTTGGTTGCCAGCCGAGAACCGGCACCCCAGGTGTCACAACAGCTGACGGCACAGCAGCCGCCGCCGTCGCGCACACATGGCGGAGCGTGCCAGCCGCGTGCCACACATCTCACTACAAAATTTATGAACCCCAACAATAAGGCTTCCGCTACAACAACATCATAATCATAATCGATCGCTCGTGAAAACAGCAGGTGCACTGTTTAAACCAAAAGTTAAACTTATTTAATAGAGCGCTGAATGTCCTGATCAAACGATAAGAGCAATTAAGTTGTTTCATACTCGAGCATAATAGTTTTTACGCTAGTCTAGTCAAACTGGTTGTTGATAATTTCTACGAACTACAAAGTCGGTTAAAACATCAATTACGGTATCCATTCATTCAACGAAGTTTTGAATGAAACTGTCGTGTTCTTTGTACGACACATCCTGTGTTATTGTTGTCGTATACCTGCCTTCCCCTTCGATCTGCTATTTATAATTAGTCCTCTACCTGACGCCGTCCCCAACGTGATCGCAACAAAAAGATGCGTATTGTGTTTGTTTAAGAATCGGAGCGGTTCGTGTGCCGCATGGCGGCGGCGCGGTGCGGGAAGCATTGTTGCATCTCGATCGGCATTCAAGGAGGCCCTCGTCGACTCAGGTATTTATGAATGAACGTGACGGGCAGGCGAGCGCGAGGCTCGGTCGCGGTCACAACCCAGGTAGAAAATTACACTTTTGGAATTCTTTCAACAGTTCACGTCGAGAAGGGCTACTCAACTCACCGCGAGGAGAAGCCGCAAAGCGGGGCGCGGGGGCCGGCAGCACGCATGCGCGAGGCGAGACGATCACGATCCTTCCCTCTCAGTTGATTTACAGCCGGCGCGAGCTCGGTACGTGCCGTCATGTGTCGCTCACCAACTTTCTCGAGTAGTGATGTGATACGATACAGCAATATAGAAACTCTATATCAATAGACGTGTTCTATATATACTTATATATTAAATATTAATGGATTTGTGACGAATCAAATGTGAAACAGTGGCGTAAAGAGTTAATAGTGAAAGTTACCAATGAACACAAATCGGATTGGATTTAAAATGAGGTGCTGGTTATTAGTGACAGTGAGTGTGATGGCGTGGGAAACGATCTTGGCCGGGATCGCGCCCGCCGGGTCTTGCCCCGCGGTGTGTGCGTGCAAGTGGAAAGGTGGCAAGCAGACCGTGGAGTGCGTGGACCGGGCGCTCATCACCGTGCCTGAGCCAGTGGACCCCGCCACTCAGGTGCTGGACCTGTCCGGCAACAACCTGCAGATCCTGCCGCAAGAGGCCTTCGCCAGAACCGGCCTCGTCAACCTCCAGAGGGTTTACTTGCGGAGTTGCAACATTGGCCAAATACACGACCGAGCATTCAAAGGCCTAACTAATTTAGTAGAACTGGATCTCTCGCATAATTTACTCACTCAAATTCCTTCCAACAGCTTCAAAGACGCTCCGTTTCTGAGAGACCTCACGCTATCTCAAAATCCAATTTTAAAAGTTCATTCAGATGCATTGAACAATCTCGGAAGCATCGTTAAGCTCGACTTGTCTAGATGCGATATTCGAGACATAGCACCAGATGCATTCAGGAATTTAAGATCTTTGGAGAATTTAAAGCTCAGTCATAATAAACTCCGAGATTTACCGCTAAGTTCATTAGAGAGGTTAGATAAACTGAGAGCAATAGATCTGTCGGATAACCCGTGGACGTGCGATTGTCGACTACGTGATCTAAAACTGTGGCTGGAGAAACACAAGCTATTATCTACTCCAGCTTGCTCGGCGCCGACGAGATTAGCGAATCGGCCATTTGCAGAACTACACATAGAAGAATTCGCTTGCAAACCAGAAATACTGCCAATAAGTAGACATATTGAGGCAGCAGTGGGAGAAAACGCTACAATTATATGCCGAACGGAAGCTATACCAACCGCAAACATTAATTGGTATTGGAACGGTCGGTTGCTTCAGAACGGAAGCAATTTCAATTCCCATCAGAAGATTTATATATTTGAGGATGGCGATTCCAAAAAGAAATCTTCATTAATACTCACCAATACACAAGAAACGGATTCGGTTGAGTTATATTGTGTAGCGGATAATAAAGGAGGAAACGCTGAAGCCAATTTTACAGTACATGTTACTCAAATGACTGTGGGAATGGCGTCTTTGGGGAGCGCACAAATAGCGAGTCTGGGCGCCGCTTTGTTCTTAGTTATTGTCATTATTTCCTTGGCTCTACTCATTACGTTCGTCCGGTTTCGCCCCACGCCGGCTTGCGAAAGCAAGACACCCAACACTATAGACCGGGTCGTGTCCGGAAATGAAGTACATCCAGCGACAACGGACAGACCGCAAGTTGCAGTTATGGCAAATAGACAAGAAACAACAAACTACAATGATGTTAAATGTAATCCGGTATCAAAGCCGCCAAGAGTGAATGACATTCCGTACACGACCAATCATTACGAAGGCAGGGGCAGCGTGGTGACAGCCGGCGGGCCGGTGGTCGTGTCACCCACCGTGTCCGCCGGCATCGACCCGGACCTCATCAACGACACGAGGCCGGACAGCGTCGCTCGCCCCGGGAGCGGTGAGTACGCCCGCGAGGCTTCCGACTCATTATATCCGTCTGGTCTCTGGGATCAAATGAAGATGCATCAGGCGAGTAACCTGGCCCGTGCTGTCAGTTCGGCAATACCAGCGTATTACAATGACCGGACGCCTATAATTGAGAACTGCAGCGTGGACGGATCGCAGGAGGAGTTGGGGTACACGAGCCGGACGTTTCCGAGGTCCCATGCGGTGGCGGCGGCGCCGGCGACGACGGCGGCCGGCGACGCGCCGTACCCGGCTGACTATGGTCTGCCGGTGGGCGGCGCGCGGACACTGCGGGTCTGGCAGCGTGCACCGCCCGTGCTGCCGCCGGTCGCCGCGCTCAAGCGAGTGCTCACCATCACCAGGCCATCCGCCGAGGAAGGCTACCATGACGGCTGTGCAACTGACGTGTAGACTCTGTTACATATCTAGTTATAACAAATTGTAAATATCGTAAAATAGGACTCGTCTATATACGTACGGTATGTGTAATCTATACCTACACAGGTTGTTAGTGTATAATATTTTTTGTATCATATAATTTATTTAAATAAATAAGGGAAGGTTAAAATTGGATCCGGTTGTGAGGGTCCGCGACTGACTAGTTGAAGGAAATAAGTGTAAATTATTACGTGATACGGAGTGGTATTGTCTATGATCGCCAAATAATAAATACTGAATATAAATATTATTATCTTGATTGTTGAAACCCAGTTAGGATGTTACATGACTATAATTAATGCCTACATATAAGAGACACGACCTAATTATCCAAAGATATTCAATTTCCCCTTCAAAGTAATATAATAAAACTATATTACTATTACTGAAGTCGGCAGCGTTGTTTGTGTGGAAATGAAGCCATGTGGCGCAACTAGCGAGCACCGGGGCGAGCACGTCCCGATGTTCACAATATTGTGCTGTTCGGAACCAGTGGAGTGTGAACCATTTGCCAAACTTGTTTATATCAGTCGACTGTGATGGAAGATAATTATGTTACATATCTTTTTTTATATTACATACCGGGTGTAAGGGACAGCGTCCCGCAAACTGATAGGGGTTGCTCAGTCAACGTCACTGAACAACTTTCACCAGGTTTTTTTTTCAGGAAGTGAAAAAAAAAATTGGCTCTTCCATACAAATTGTCTGATCGAGGTGGACATTTTGTATGGAAAAGCAAATTTTTTTTTTCACTTCCTGAAAGAAATTCCTGGTGATAGTTGTTCAGTATCGTTGGCCGAGCAACCCCTATCAGTTTGCGGGACGCTGTCCCTTACACCCCGTATATTTTGTACGGTAAATGTCAGATGGTAACCTGACAACGCTGCCGACTTGTGATGCACGGTGAATGTTATACGTTGTATAATAAAATGTATGTGTAAAGTTTATGTTGGTGAAAAATAAGAGTTTTAGAATAAAAATGGAAAAAAATAAACAAGGCGATTATGAAATGTGTACTTTTCTGTTTCATTTTATACCTTAAGTTGATCATAATCTCATTTAATCAATACATTCGTGTGATTAAAATAATAAATACTTGCGAGTGAAAACAATAGTCCATTTTATCGATACATTTCAAAGGCTGTATAAACCGATAGCTATATTGAATAAACTTTGATCGTAGTAACTTTGAATAGCACTCAAAAAGTTTAAATGAATTCTGTACGGATTTGATTAGAGATGTCCTTGTTAATATTGGATACAATAATAATAACACTTTATTAATTTCATATAAATTAAACAAAATGTTTTTATTACCATTAATTAAATCCATATACGATCGTATCATTATCGTATCGTAAAATATTTATTCAAGATATCTTCTAGACTAGAGTCTAGTGCAAAAAACTAGCTTAATTCATAGCATTGTTGTCAAAATTAGGTTTGTTTTTGCACTAATTTCGCTAGACATTTTGGAAACTCAATAGCTTTGCCTATTATTTTATTGATTACCATTAAATCTCGTAGGTACGTTTCAAATTCTGGTGAAACAGATTTTGTTTAATGTCCATTGGCCATTGGAAGACACACCCACCATACTATTAAGTTATTTGAATAACGATCAGTCTGCAATTTTGATCAGATGTCCTTGGGGAATAATAAATCTATGACTTTTATGTCAATGGAAATTGTATGCTATAGCATAGATATAGTAGGTACAGTTAGTATGGATACTAGATTTTTATCTTTTTATCAATAGAAGGAATACGTTAATATAATATACCTATAGAGTCAAGACTAGTTGACAATAATAAAATGTATAAAAGAAATAGAGTTAAAGTACTTACACAATAATACACTTGTACTCATTGTGAGTAAAACAATAGAGAGAACGTACTGCTTTCATAAAATAATAATGAAAGAATAACTCTAAATTTTGTAAACTAAGATGATTTATTAAAAAAATCTTCATTGTAGTGAAATATTTTACAACATTACGCAATTTGCGAAACAGATTTAACAAAAGAATGGTGCTTTACAAAGGAGATCAACACATCAACGTTTCTTCAAATCATTTGGGTAAGTATTTTTTACATTATTATCAAATTTTGTAATGAGTAGGTAGAGTAGAGTCTGATATAATAATAATCCTCCCACCGATTTTCGGTCAGAGATAAGCCAACTGCGCAGGACTAGTTTTTAGTGCCCAAGTGTTTGCGCAGTCACAAGTGCACTCTCTATTCCTTCAATCTCTTATTAAAATAAATTAACTCTTTAGAAAAGTTTTTGCCCGGATCGATACCAATAACATAGATTCTATGAGTATCAAATATTTTCCAAACCAAGGCTATCAAATAGTGTTCCGGTCTTTTAAGTTAGTATAATATCAATGATCGTTATTTTATTCTATTTCTATCAATATTTCGATTACGGAACGATTTAGTCCGATTGTCGATATGGAAAGTAAGGTTAGCAGTTAAAGTAATATGTATGCCAAATAAAATGTTACTTCTTTCATATATTTTATTTGACGTACATTTTATTTTATTCAAACATATTTTGTTTATTTACTGAACCAATTTGATACTCTAGAGTCAAGTACTTATACGTATAAAGTGAATGAATGAATTGACTTTATTAAAAAATAAAAGGGATTTTTAAGGGTTACCTAACATATTTTTATAAAAAAAGTGTTTTACTTTTTAGGTATGTAGTTGTTGCTTGACATTATTTAAAATAAGGATTTTTTGCGCTATTTCTATGCTTTTGAAAACATAAAACTTCATCTTAGTATTTTTTTTCTTATACACTTTTAAGATCCTGATGGAACAGTTTTCTGCTTTCATGTTTATTAGACGGGAAATGTACAAAAGTGTGAAAATAAAATAAGAAATCGTTATTCTGCTCTGTTCTATTTAAAAGCTTATTTCTAAAACCGAAGCTGAACTGAACAGCGACTGTTTCCAAATCGAAAATTATTTGTTAGTCGCACGTAGAATAGCAAAGTGGTGTGCAGTTAACGGTGTCAAATAAAATTAGATTATTTTTGCCAGCAGCGCTCCAGAATTGAGTTCATTGTTGATATTTTATTCAAAGATCTGCAGACTGCTTAGTTGCTAAAACGGAGCATAAATTCATTTACATCGGGATGGATTTTGATAATGCTTGTCCCGAATAATATGCCAAGTATTTACTTTCATTTCCTACAAGCCTTATCAGTGTAGCATCTTGGACCAAGTGCCATACATTTTTGCCCATTATCCTCTGCGATTTTAAAAAAATATACACACAAACTTTTAATAGTGAACAAACCACGCCCTAGCCTAACATCTGAGGAATATAATTCAGTAAAAATTACCTACGAAGTTCTGACTTATAATTAAAAAATACAACTAATGTTTATATTATAGTTACCTCAAAACGTTTTTAAGACCTGAGTTTGCAATTATTTTTTGTTAAAAACTTCGTAAAATATTGAATAAATAAGCAAACCATTCCCTCAAGCATATTTTCTAGTTTCACATATATTTTTTAATATGATATGATAAGCAGGTAGATTTCAAGATATGCAAAAACTAAGCGTCGGATTAAAAAAAGCTATGTTGCGATTTTATAGGTAGATAATCATAATACGGATAATTTTCCGAGGGAACCGTGAAAGCACCGCTAATAGTTTAGAAGGAATATCAAATTAACTGATAAAAACAGCTTTTACTTTTAGATTTTTTTAGCATACATATTTATGTGACAAATTGCAGGCCATGAACTAATTTCTTAGATGTATATTTTTTTGGAATTTTACAATGATCCGTTTAGGAGAAATAAGCTCTTAAATCAACCATTTGCCGGGAGGAATCCCATAAACTACCTCAACTTCAAGCAATTTACCTATATACGAATTGAATACATAATTCGCATATTTTATAATATGCGTGGTACCTAGTGAGTTCAGCGATGTCGAAATAAAATTAAAACAGCCTATTTAATCAGTCTGCTTAGTTAAGTATGTACCTATCTAAAACAGCGAAAACTTTTCTCACACTAAAGAGCATTGAAATAAATTCTCATATGAATTGAATACATAATGCGCATATTTATGCCCTGTGTGATAGTGGGTAGTGCGTACACAGGTAAAGGAATGTCATTTGTTGGGCATAGTGACTGCCACGGCCCGTCCCCGCGATGCATTGTGAATAAGATTCCTCCTAATCCATTGTGTGAGCCGGCAATGCTTAGAGACACAAAAAAAAGGTTGAACGCACCTCAGGCTGGTTGTTCCACTAGGCTCCAGTTCTACGCTCCAGTTCCACTTCAAAACGGGCTAGAAAATAATATTGATGATTATTGTGATGGGAATATTGATGATTATTGTTAAATTCTCCCTGTGCATCTTTAAGCTTTCTTTTATGTCATTTTTAATTAATTAAATTAAGTTCTCATTATGTTTTTATGCTTTGGAAATAAATAAGTCATAGAAACTATTACCGTGTTACGTCATGTTAGATATTTATTAATTAAAAAGTAATAAATATTTCAAATCTCTATGAATTACATAACTTAGTTGTGCTATCCTATTTATTTTATTAATTCATAGCTTGATATCCTACTGAAATTTCATATCACTTGTTGCATAACAGCCTGCAATTGTTATGCAGAAACAAAGTTTTTTTTAAATCATGTGAATTTCTATTGGAGTTGAATCGAAACTAGGCAGAGATTGTAGAGTCGACGACACAGGAGTCATGTAGTTGTAGCGAGGTGGAATAACCTTACGAGACGCTCCGAAGAACCGGTCGGCGTCTTGGCGTTATTTCATTTCCGTTCAATTCAGTTTTTTATTGGAACCAATCCCTAAACGGGTTTAATGGAGAGAACTTTGAGGTGTTTCGAATGTTTATGCTAAATAAAAGAACTTTGCCCAAGAGATATGTATGACACATAAAGGACCCCACGTAGGTTTCACGCTTTTATCCCTAATGGGGTAGGCAGAGCGAAAACGACCGAAAGGTCATTCCGCCACGTCTGACAAGTTTGGAGGGTTATTTCAGATGGGCATGTGTCAATACACATGGCTTTGCCAATAAGGCCCGTATTTATAATCAGCTCTCAAGAGTGACAGCGAGTTTGAGTTCGTATCAGAAATGTCATTCCAGTACAAAATTACCTGTCAAATCCGCACTTAATATTGCTCTCAATCTTGAGATCGCTTTATAAATACGAGCCTAAGAGTAACGTATTGAAAGTATTAAACGATCGTGAAAAATCTAGTGCCAAGAATTAATTACCCTGTCCTTCATTTTGGGCTGCAAAAATATTATCCACGATATCTATTAAGGCAGTTAAAGAACTGCGGCGTTTTCTGAATCAGGACTGTCTAATATGAAAAGGAGGAATTAATAAATTTGCCTCGGGCAGGACTTGAACCTTCGACCTTTGGACTACCGTTCCTTCTTTCAATATTATTCTATAAATAAAATAGCATTGTGAGTGCAAAAATTCTCAAAAACAGGAATAGCTGTCTAGTTGGGAGAGTACGTGACTTTGCTCACATAGGTATGATTTTCTATTATTTTGGACAAAAATGACAATAATAATAGAATGTAACATTTAAAATCAATGATAAGGTTGAGTGATTTTTGGTACTTTTTGGTCTAACTATGGCTGTTTTCCATGCTTTCGGGAAAATGCACGTTTCCCATCTTACTTTTCGGACAATCAGGTGATCAGCCTGCAATGACCTAACCAAACTAGAAACAAAAACACAAACTCGTTGTCCCCCGCCGGGAACCGAATCCGGTACTTACCTTTTGAACAGGCGTCCAAGGTTCAGTCAGATCACTAGACCACGGAGGAGGTTATAAGAATTAGTAGGTAAGTACACACGAATAGAAAGATTTATAAGGTTGTTTGGGGTGAAGGTTAATAGCGCTGTTTCCCGATATAAGTGCGATATAAGTATGGTAAGTATAGTTTTTAATATTCCATTGGGCATTTACAAAATTATTTATGATTGAACTTCCGCCCCCTGGGTATGCCCAAGGAATTTTAATAGTTAAGGAGTGGAACAAGAATTTTGGTAGGGTTTTCAAATTGTTCATGTAAAAGAATTGTTGGAATTAATTTTAATAAAACTGTTTATTAATGGATTGTGTTTTATTTAATTTTGATTTTTCTTACGTTTCGAACCTATTCCAGGGGCCGTGGTCGTGGAAGATTGAAGGTATTGTTTGTGTCATTAGTT
The DNA here is from genome assembly GCA_029255725.1 of Scrobipalpa atriplicella. Lineage (NCBI taxonomy): Eukaryota > Metazoa > Arthropoda > Insecta > Lepidoptera > Gelechiidae > Scrobipalpa > Scrobipalpa atriplicella. Next base: position 35,296 of record JARACY010001742.1, on the reverse strand, counting down.
AGTATTAGTTAGCAACTATCGCTTTTTCAGGTTAAAATAATTATAGCTTTTATTGACATGGTAACCATGAATGAATGTCTATATCGATATCTTATCATCATTACTATTTGTAAATGGGAATCTTTGTGTAGGTATGTGGAAGAGAGAGTTTTTATTAAAATATTAAATTTTTTCTTTGGAAAATACATTGAATCGCAAATGAAAACGCGGGCGAAAAAACTTGCTGAGGAAATATCAAAGCTGCTCTTTTGAAAGTAATGATTCTAAAAGGGTCTATAAACATAGATCTATTACAGTCTTTCAGGACTTCACTTCACCTTCTTTGAAAGCGACCGAATCACAATCGATCAGTTCTCCAATAAGAGCTGAGATGTTCAAATCCCTTATTAAAAAACTGGCCATGACCGTGTCGGACATTTCCATTTATAGGTTCCGTTACGTTAATTCCAACTGTAAGAGAAATACCACGTCATCATCATCTCCTAGCTTCTTCCTGTATTTTACGGGGTTGGATACCTAATCTAGGAGTTTGAAGGAGGATACTGGTTTTCACACAGAGCGACTGCCATCTGACCTCCGCAACCCAGATGTAAACCAAACCCAATTTGAGATTTGGCTTTTGCCAGGTTAAGGCTCGTATTTATAAAGCGATCTCAAGTTTGAGAGCGATATTAAGTGTGGATTTAACAGGCCGTTTCGTACTGAAATGACATTTCTGATTCAAACTCAAACTAGCTGTCACTCTTGAGAGCTGATTATTAATACGGGCCTAAATGGCCCAGCTATCAAGGTTTTCAAGCCGCCAAATGGTATTTGACATGTACGACTAATATCCACTAAATAGTTACATCAACCAACTACCTACGGTACCCTAGAACGGAATGTTGGGCCTATATGGCACTAGGGAGGGATCTTTGCAGGTCTTATTAAGGATTAGCGGCCCTTTCTTTCGTCGGACGGATTGACCAAGATAAGGAATTACTGTGGGATTGGATTCTAGTACTTTATTCAATAAAAAGAAATCTATTTACTACGAAACGCTATTATATCTTTCAAAGTGAACAAGGTATATTGACTGTACAAGGATTTTTTTACCTACCTAGTTTCTTTTAAAAGTAGAGCATACTTTCTGAATTCTTTATAAAAAAGTGGTAGGTGTACCTACTACCTACTTTATTAGTCAGCTATTTTATCGTTTATTATTATTTCTCTTTTCTTAGTAAACCATTAACCTAGAACAAATTTAGGTATTAAGTATGTTATTATAAAGACATAATGAAAAAATTTTATATTTGTTCGTAAATGGAGGCAAAAAATTTAAAAAAATCATTCTTTAGTTCAAATAGTAAACTCTTTGGAAAACCGTCATATTTAATTACAGTCTCTTTTCAGGATATTTCATAGTCTCATAATTCGAAAATGGCGCTAGTGTCGTATTGATCACTAGTTTTTCAGAGGGAATGAACATTTTTGCCATGGTAATAAGGAACCTAAATACCGGGTAATGTAGTTCAATTGAGTTTATTTATTAACCACTAGCTAGGGTATTTTGCGCTTATGTAACGTCACAGAATCCCCCCTCCCCCGTCCCCCGGCCGCGTCGCGTAAGCGGAGTGAGAACGAGCAAGTGTTTCACAATGCACACAAACTAAAAGCTTATAAAACGAAACACCACTTTCCTTTTAATGCAGTAATTTTCTTACGTTCACAATAGGAAAAGTAAACAATTATACTTAAAAGCAAACAGACCGAAGTGTTCATAATACTTAAATAAATGAACATTATTATGCTTTGCTATATTCGTGAGTTCTAAGTCCTACACTCCTATCCTACTTAACTTAATATTAATATAGGTACAGAGTGTGCACCTGTGACTTGCGCAAACACTTGGGCCCTAAAACTAAGTCTCGCACAGATGGTTGATCTCTGGGAGATTGGCCGCCGTCACCGAAAATCAGTTAGGAGGACTACTTTTTTTACCAAAAGCCGCTTTCGCTCCCGCTTCTACAGTGACCGCGGCCAGACAGACGCAAATAATGCACCATTTTTAGCATCGCGCTTCAGAGTAACAAGTATTTTAAATGCATTTTCACGATGAAAGTACTATGTATCTGAAATTTGTTTTTATGGACACGCAATAAACAGATTATACAATCTCGGCTGCAAGAGCGAAAACTCCAAATGAGTATTCTCATAAAAGCGGGAAATGACGAAAACATGCAACTAGAGCATTCGCTTTAGTGTTAATGGCAGAAGCAGTTATCATTTTACGAACGGAAATGCTTGTGTATATACGTCCGAATTCGTTCATTGTGCGTTATTAGTTCCTTACCGATGGCGAAGACCCAATCACTCGTGCTATCAATGCTGCCAACGCATGTAGAGTCGCACTCAACACAAGCTCTTCAAGCAACCGCGCACCCCGCCGGCGGGGTCGACGGGTAGTCCCTTCATCATTTGGCCCCCACTTTGGGAGGTACCGTCCCCAGGACAACGCCCCAAGGTTCGAGCCCTAGCGGGCGCCCTTAGGCAGTTGTCATTTGCTTTATAGGGTGTAGATTGCGTGTAGCAACTCCCCGCCTTTAGTCCGGTCATGCATTAAATGCACTCAGTAGCATAGTGCAAATAGGTCCTTCCAAAAAAAAAACAAAAAAAATGTGCGTTATTAGAAGAAGAGGAATAGAAATACAATACAACTATGCTAAAATCGGAGAGTGCTGAGTATACTTAAATACTTAGCATGGTCTCCAATTAGAACTATCGATTAAAAATGTAACTTTGACAGCCGTAAAGCAAGTTCTTGATTCCTATCGCTCATCTTTTGTCTTATTTAAGAAAAGAGCAAAATTAAATTATTTAAGAAAGTTAGATAGAATCCATTATCTACCAGTAAAATGGCTTTGCGGTTTCCCTAAGCGCGGACCCGCTGACAATAATAAAATGTTTTAGCTTCACAATAGAGACGGTCTGAGCGATCTTGATTGTTCGACAACATTTTCAACCGCTTTCAGAGCCACGTTGTGTCCGTTGTCATAATATTTTTCATTACGTTGTTATTTCTTCTGGAGCATAAAATTCTTCTGTTCAATTATCGGTAACAGGCGATGTTTTCGTTAGGTGTTTTGTATTTAATAATGTTGGTCGTTGGCGATGATATCTTTTAAGCTTTATTTTTCTCTTTACTTGTTTTTCGTCAGCGTTTTCGGAAAATTGTTTTCAGAAGGTATTGTTTCAATTTGATTAAATTGTTTTAATAGAAAAAGTTATCTCTGTATGCTACTTGATCGTACATACATACATTATATTCACGCCTTTATCCCTAATAGGGTAGGCAGAGCGTAACGACCAAATCAAAGGTCGTTCCGCCTCGTCTGACAAGTTTTGAGGGTATTTCCAGATTTTCTGAACTATTTACGTTGGGGTAAGAGCGGATCGGAGTAAGAACCGGAGAAGAGACCGAATAATTCAAATAACTCCCAAACGTGGCAATACATTTTTATTCTGACAATAATTACAACAAATTATAACTCTTCATTTCAATCTGCCCCTCCCATTCGTCTGCGGTCATCGAGCATACATGTTTTTTAGGAACAAAACTAAAACTCAACATTTTCGGGTCCCAGTGAAAATCTGATCTTCTCCCAGACTTCTGACAACCTTAAGGTCATAAATCTGATCTTCTCCCAGACTTCTGACAACCGAGTAATTTTTAGAACACAGTCCGAACTTACTACGCATGGTTTTTGCATGGGATTTTGATTAGCAAACCTAATCATCACAAAAGGTGTAACTTAGCAACCGCTTACATTAAAGAAACTAAAAAAATACTGGCAGATAGCAAGTATCCTAAGCAACAAAAGATCAAAAGAAAGATAAAGGCCTCTTTTTATATGAAAATATCGTGTCTACAAATTTGAATTTGTGAATACAATTTTAGTTTTCATTTTTTCCATGTAAGCAGATTAACTCCATTCAGGAGAAATAGTGAACGTCAAAAGAACATTTAGCCAGAATAAAACCTAAAACATTTAGGGAGCCAAATGGAAAAATATTTCCATGAAAATAGCCGCTAAACGTCCAGCGCATGGGATTGCCAGCGGCGAAAATTGATTTTATTTCAAAGCCATTGTGAAGTCGGTATCGGAACACAATTTAATATATCGGCAGTTCGAATCTTTAAGCACTGTGTACGTAGCGGCGTTGATTGCAATCAATTCAAAATACATTTTTTACCATTTTGTTTCGTTATAATTTTCGTCGGAAATGGGAGAAAGAAATTTTATTTCCAATTTCTGGCTTTTATTGTAGACAAATGGAAGAAAGAATATTTTGCATTTTCCCACAGTTAAACGTAGCCTTTGTGTTAAGAGGCCTAACCATATTTCACGGCCGGCCGAAATAGGTATTTGTCTCTCACTCACACAAACGCAGCACAGCCACGTGCTGAACAAGGAGAGTAGATTTGAACTCCCTCGGAATTAAAAACGTAAGCGACAATATGACAAATTAGTTAAATTATGAATGAAAATTACATCAAAATAAAAAAATATTACTACAATGGATCAAGGTTAGTATGCTTAATGTTTTAAGAAAAAAATTACGTAGTAGCTCGGTTGCCTTATTCATTAAAAACCGTTTTAAGTTTTTTTAAGACCTGACTTTATGATTTTTTTTAAAATGTTAAAACTGTTTTGATTGTGTTTTCAATACTTCATCGGACGAGTAATATCTCCAAGATCAATATAATATTTTTGTCAGCAAGCGTAAACGCAATACTTTGGCTAGAAATCATTTAACGCAACATCAATAAAAGTATAAAGGCCCCTTAATCCAGGGTGTCAGCTAACTTCATACCAAATTTTATTAAAATTGCTCCAGCCGTTTAGACGTGAAAAAGTAACAAACATACACACACACTCACTTACAAACTTACGCCTTATCATTATTAGTGTGATAGTGTGATTTCTTTTCAATGTGTCAAATAGCTCTTGTTCATTCATCATTATAGAAATATTGCTGTCAGAGGACTGATGGGACTATTACAAAACTACGATTAGGGTGATTACTCGATAAATTAGGTGAGTGACCATTAGGTAGAAATATGTTACTCTTTCCCGCGCCAAAATATCTCATTTCTAATGTCTTCTTCTTCTTGGGGTGCCTATCCATTACTGAAGGTTGGCCGTCAGCTCAGCATAATCTCTTCTGTCTCTCGCCTGCTGGAAAAGATCTTCTATTCTGGCGATGCCTGTCCACTCTTTTACGTCCGAGAACCACGTTTTCTTTGGTTTACCGACACGACGTCTGCCCTGCATTTTTTGAAGTTTTGATTTCTAATGTACGAGTAAGTAAACGAGTAAAATCGCGAGGCGGACAGCTAGTTAGGTAATATTTGTGAGAGGCGCTGGGCCCCGATTGATCAATCATAGAAGTGATTGCAATGATGTGCTTTGTCTATCACCGGACGCGTGATCGATTCGATAGTAAAATTGATGATTATTTCGCTTACACGCTCAGTGGATCGCAATCTTTGGTCCCCTAATTGATAAAGTGGCCAATGCGAATAAAGAGGAAAAGAAAATCATGTTGATAAAATAAAGACTGGTTTCTAACAAGTATCAATCAACGACATTCATAAAACCCCTTATTCTGAAAGTGCAATGTTTAAAGAACAAGTAATTCAATACAATACAATACAGTTTGTCCTACTTAATAAATGTTTATATAAAAATACAATAAGAAATAGCAATTTCAGTGTAAGTAATGTTAAAACAAAATATATTTTTTAAAAAGGTGATGAAATCGTAAAAGATCTTTTCTATAAACTTCATAAAAATACTTAAACTTTCAGTGTTTTCAATTATTTAAAAGGGTTTAGTTTTAAACTAAAACTTACTGTTAAACATATTACTTGGACACTGAACGAATAACGAAAAAAAAGTATGAGTTAAACCTATAGTAAAAAGAACAACTAAAAAGTATAATTGATACCTTTTAAAAAAGTTACGCCGAAGTTTGCACGTCCAATAATCCATCATAATAAACGGCTTGCTTATTTTAAATAAAAACATTTTCTATTCTTGGAATTTCATAAATTTAATAAAACAGCTGCTCGTTATACTCACGTAACAACATAAATACATGCTTAAAAGGTGAATGTGCTAGAAAAACGACTTTATCGGTGAAGCATAGGTCAAAATAGATGAAAAATATAGAGTTAGGTTAGCTGTTTCGCTGTATGTTTTGTTCGGTAGGTAAATTAGTAGAGTGTTATTATTATGATTGCAGATCCTTGGGAAATGTTGCATATTTTCATGAATATTATTATTACTACCGGGTGAAATTGAAATCATTCGACAAATTTTAAGGGGGAGTTCAAGCCACGAAACTGAACAAATTTCCCCATGGAACATAAAAACATGGAACATAACATGAAAACATGTTTAGCACCACTGATTCACCCTGATTGGCGATTAGATTTCATACATTACGCTTTGTGCCAGCAAGGGCTCGGAACCAACGAAATGTGTAAATCTGGTTGCGTATTCAATGGCTGCATACAATACGGACCAATTAATGGTTATAGATCGGGCCAGCTCCAGTATTTAACAGTATTCAATATGGATTTAGGAAGTAATAGTTATTAATGTAGATTCTGTATGGTTTTACCTAAAATTATTCTTTGTAATAGGTCTATCTTTTTTATTTACAGCGGGTTTTCTTTCGTCTCCAGGGCAGAGGCAACAAAGAGACAGTCGACGATGGAATGAGCTCACCCCCACAAACCACAATATACCTACACCTATTCCATGCTTAGAACTATCTACTTACGAGCGGTGAACTAAAAAAAAAATTGCTGATGTCACAAAAATATGTTTAAAGGAAAAGAAATAAAACTTATAATATCTGCTAAGCTATGTTAAAATAATATTACTTACTTACATCAAATCATATTCAATACAACATGTTTCCTTCGATTTCGATTTGATACAAATTATGTATACCTACCTCCGTCAAAGCAATTACCCTAAATCAGGGGAGGTTCTGCAAAGGACATGGTAATCTAGGCGTATTCAAATGAAAGGCGATTAGGGATCTTGCTCACAAAATATGTGTTTTACATCACCCCTCTAGGATAGCCTGTACTAGTGATATGTATTATCCATTACAAAGACAGCAGGCTTAGCAGTGATTGCCTTCTTCTGTAGCTGAATAAGTTACATAATCGTTACATAAGACTGATTTTTCTAGGCTTTTACACCTATATCTACTTATATTGATAGACAGAAGCCCGGATGGTGTAGTGGATAGGGCCGCGGCCTTCTGTGCAGGAGGTCGTGGTTCGAATCCCACCCCACCACGTACCAATGTGTTTTTCGGTTTTCGAATTTCATATGTACGTTTATTTGGCGCTTTCACGGTGAAGGAAAACATCGTGAGGAAACCTGCACACACATACGAAGAAATTCAAAGGTTGTGTGTAACCTAATCTAGGATTGGGTCTGGTTTCCTTCTGGGTTGCGGTGCGGAGGTCAGATGGCAGTCGCTCTGTCTAAGAACCAGTACCCTCGTTCAATCTCCTAGATTAGGTAGCCGACCCCGTGAATACGGAAAAAGGCTAGGAATATGATGATCTTCTTCTACTGAAAGTTTTATTTTAGTAAAGCGTATATATATCTTGTGTCTTGAATTCTGAACTGGGAGTAATAGAAAAACAGAATATTTCAGCTGCTCTTCCTCTCGGGCATGCTGCAGAAGTCAGCAAAAGGGATTCGAGGGTAGTAATTTAGGCGATGGACTGACAACTTGTCACTACAGCGATACATACTAAAATCTAAAATCGCCCTAAATTTTTGACAGATGTGGCGAAGGCGCCTTTTACGAGGCGTTTTACAGTCTGCCTAAGGATAAAGGCGTGACTTTATGTATGTAGTATGTAGTATGTAATGAAGTTATGATAAATCAGAAGAGAGTATCGGTCGAAAGGTCAACTTAAAAGGAGTCTCTTCCTTCTTTTCTAACTATCTATTTGTATTTTTAGGAACTCTAGCTATTTAAATACGCCTAAAATACCTACGTCGTTAAGCTGTGTAATCCTGTACTACACCTACTCACTCCTGCATTCCTACCACCTAGATACCTACATGAATGCCAAGGCTCTGGAAGCGAATCAATTACTAGCAATACATCTGGAGCCTATCGAGTGTTAAACTAACCCTCTGTGGACCTCGTTACCGTGATGTTAAATCTCAGGAGTATATTGGACGAAATGTCAACTTGTTCATAGTCGTTATAAGTAAAGCCTTCTTATTGCACACAGCACAGTTACAAATTACAGTTAGAGTAATATCTTCCCCGACGACAACCTTTGGTTGATGAAAAAAATAGAGGTATAAAAGCAGTTAATTAATAATAAAAACCAGTATAGGTAAATTTAACGTTAATACGATCGAGTGAAGGACAAACTAGCATCATATCTCTTCCCGCGTGCACGCCTTAAATTATATTAGTCAAACAGAATACACTTGATCCGTTTCTAAACAGCCAAAAGATAAGCAATCGCAGCACTATACTCGCACTCAGTTTTAATAAACATTTTCCCATCTAACGTACCTTCTACTTCCCAGCAAGTACGCCAGGGATTATCAGTGCGAAAGAAACAATAAACCGGTCGATTGACCTCAGTCCCACGGCTTGACCAAACGTCGTGCTAATTGTTATCAAGGCTCGCCGAGCAGACCGCTCCAGGCTGACAAGGACTCCCAGCCCAGTCTGAGCCTTGTTCAGGGTTGCCAATTAGAAAATTTATCCTACGAAATTGAGAGATTTTCTTGGCACAACTAGAGCTAGCGCTCCCAGCGACTTCTCAAATCAGTGATTTAATTTGATTTTGGTAGCGGTTAAGGGTGTTCCCAGTTCCATCGATTAATTATTATAACGGCACTAAAGGTTGGTTCACATTCATAAAGATATTTCATTTTCACCACTTGGTATTAAAATCTCATCGCGTATTTTTCAAACACTGAGTACTGTATTCATGTTCTAGTTTTCGCTGTCGTGTCCTACATTTTGTCGGGTGAAATGTTCTCAGCTTAATTACCCGACTGTGAGGTTTCATAATATATATTTTGAGTCTACTTTTTTTTATAATTATTTCTGTTTCCGCCTTTTGGGTATAATATGACTCCACGGTGTTTTTTTTTTTTAGATAAGACATCAATTTTTTTTGGGAAAAGTAAAAGTTTTAGCTTTTAGCTTTACGACAGTTTCCGGATATCAGTTTATCCTATTACATAATACAGGTTTGATTGTAGAGCCGTTTATAATAAATCAGTGTAAAATCAGTCGGTTGGTTCACTCTTCACCAACTGAACAACTTTCTCCAGGAAATTATTTCAGGAAATGGAAACAAAATGAATTTCCCATACAAAATGACTACCTCGATCAGACAATTTGAATGGAAAAGCCATTTTTTTTTCATTCCCTGAAAGAATTTTCGGGTAAACGTTGTTCAGTTTCTTTGGCTGAGTAACCATAAAGCTCGCTAAAGCTCGTTTCACAAACCACAACTCGTATTGTAATGCCCCTCAATATGTAGCAGCTTCATAAACTACTATTATACATCGAACGCAAAAAACTGTTCCCACAATATTGAGGATCAGGTGATTGACAGTATGAGTCATCATCATTGCCTATATGGCTGGCTGTATAGGGTTAGCCCACTATGTGTGGCCCTTTATTTTTCATGTTTCAAACAGTGTTTCTTGGGAAAAGTTGTAATTTTGAGAAGACAGCAGACACTCTGTACGTCTATGTTCTCTAGCCGGCAGATGAGTGATTTCTAAACACGTAATGTTGGAAATCAATCAATCTTCCTTCACTCGTCAACACCTCCGATACACGATTTTGGAGTGCAAACATAATTATCAGGTATCGCTTACAGCGATAAAGGGTCTTAGTTCATTCTTTTTTAATTTAGGTTTAAATGTTCGTTTTATGAAACGAGATCATAATAAAGTTTTGTATTATAGATTTTTTATAGAGCTTTTTGCAGTATTAATTTTAGTGCGTGCATTTAAAATAGGCATAGGTTTGCATTTTAAATAGAAAAAGCCCGGATGGTGTATTGGATAGGGCCGCGGCCTTCTGTGCAGGAGGTCGTGGTTCGAATCCCACCACGTACTAATGTGTTTTTCGGTTTTCAAATTTCATATGAACGTTTATTCGGTGCTTTTAAGGTGAAGGAAAACATCATGAGGAAACCTGCACACACCTACGAAGTAATTCAAAGGCTGTGTGTAACCTAATCTAGGATTGGGTCTGGTTTCACTTCTGGATTGCGGAGGTCAGATGGCAGTGTCGCTCTGTGTAAAAACCAGTAGTAAGGACCCTCGTTCAATCCCCTAGATTAGGTAGCCGTCCCCGTGAAATACGGGAAAAAGGCTAGGAAGATGATGATGAACTGATAATAAATCAGGCTTTTGTTTCTCAGTTCCCATTGTTCCGTGCATGCATGTCTGGAGATGTCTGGTAAATCGATTCAAAAAGACCCGTTATCAGCAGGTGTGTTTTGAGGTGTATGACCTTAGAAAATTTTATATCTCACGCATGATGTCTGTGAGAAAACGATAACCTACTTTTAAAGTCATATCGTAATCGTTCGAAATAGGTCGTCAAATTTTACTTTGGTAAAAGCTTTTGTATCGATATTATTTTTGTATGGAGATACATTATATGGGTATGGAATAAAAGAGCAAAATTTTCAGTAATTGAAAACAAATAAAAAGTAATGCATAGCTAGATAACATTAATAGAAATACAAAAATATAAGAAGTAACTACTTTACATCACTAAAGTATTAAAATAAACACTTTGTTATAAAATTGTATGGATAGCAGAAACACTACTGTATTATGTAAGCTTTCAGATTAAGCCCGGCGGGAGTCTGTTCAAGAAATGTAACACCGAGAGCCTGGCAGGGTATTGGATACCTGTAAATAAAAATGGCTGTAAGTATATCAAGTAATACGGTTTTTTTTTTAAATATATTTTAGGAAAACCAACAGCTATACGGTATATGACTTTAGATCAAAAACAGTTGATTATGAAATATTTATATACAGGGTGTAAAAAAAAAGTACTGCGTTCCATTCAACCACATGTTCTATTGATGATACCAAACAACTTTCCCAAAGCAGAAAAAATTAGCTCGAAAAAAAAAATGCCTTTTCCATACAAAGATGCTTTCCGGGTCCTGCAGTTTTGTATGGGCAAGACAAAATTTTATTTCAAGCTAAAAATTTTATGCTTTGGGAAAGTTGTTTGGTATCATCAGTAGAACGTGTGGTTGAAAGGAACGCAGTACTTTTTTTTACACCCTGTATTAGTCGTTAGATTCAATCATTGTCACCATATTTTCAAAATAAAAACATAGGCACTATCAGAATTGCCACAAAAGCTGTGAAAAAATTGTAAATCAAGAATAAAAATTTCAATGATACAATAAAAACACTAACGATTAATATAGGCCAAAAATAAACCGATGATTATATTTAATTGGTAATACCTTGGAAAACTTTGTTGGTTCCAGGGAAATTTTTAGTACAATTAACAGTACTCTGGTTCAATATCAGAGTTAAGTTCGGACGAAGAATAATTTAATTCTTCCTCCCATATTCCTTCCAGTGGTTGAAGCGTGATTGAGTAACAAACATACAAAGATCCAAATGATCAAACTTTCGCATTTATAATATTAGTAGGATAAAAAATATAGGATTAAAAGAAACTAACCTACGTTTTGTCTCAGTCAGTTAAAAATAAAAACGAACAGAAGAATTCAGACGAAAATGAAAATTGAAATCAAATTAATTCATTGCTCGCGACAAAGTAGGGCGTGGCAGCTATAAAAACAAATACGAGATACTTGCTTTTGATTGTGTCCTTTTGGCATTTATCGTTAATTTTGACAGACAAGTAATAGTACCTACCTACAAGAGGTGGCACGGGTTGACTAAACCATCGACTGATCTCATGTTTGGATGGTGTTGGTCTGCCGCCATGGTGTAAGTATAAAATGAAGCTATGACATCATCAATTATTTGCATGAAAAAAAAAAAAAATGTTTCATTTTTTTTTAAAGGAACCTCTTGAGTGGGGTATCAGATAAAAGTGCTCAAAGAGCAGATTCCAAAAATATACCACACTATACATTTCAGCTCGTGGTTACGTAAAAAACGGCAAAATTAACTTTTCGTAAAATACCTTCGGAAGACTGTATCTCCTAAACGGAACGTCTAAAATTCAATCAACTTTATCATTACGAATAGTGAGTGTACAAAGTATCTTTAAACCATTTTTCAGCCTTTTCAAAGATGATTTATTTCCATCCCGGGCCACCAAGAGCTCTATATAAGGTGCGTTGGGGGTAAGACCGAATCGGGGAAAGACCGGATAATTCCAATAACAAAAATCCGCATCACGACAAAAATAAAATATACACTCTTTTTTTTTAGTTTTTTTTTCATTTATTCAATTTCAAATTTGAAAATATTCCGCTGGACACCCTTCATTTGTTTATCTCTAGGTTTTACGCCGTATTTGCTTTCACAAATAAAACATACTTTATTACAATAATATAAATTTACCTGTTGTGTCTTGATTTTATATGTATTATCCTTTCTATTTTATTGTGTACAATAAACTGTTAAATAAATAAATAATAAATAAATAAATAAATTTATGAAATTGTTTAAGCATTGGACATATTTTCTTTTTTTACAGCTATGAAAAATGGTATGGTGATCTGCCTATTAAAGGTAAGTCTGTACCTATAAATTCCATAATCGATGATTCATATACTACTTACTATACCTTAGTCATCCAGGCAGACGGCGTATTGAATCTTATCTTATATTTGTTACAAATGCGAAGGTAACTCTGCTGTTTGTTACTTCTGTCCACCAGTTTCTTCTAATGACAGACAGGAGAAACAAACTTAAATAAATAAACGTCTAAATAAAAGACACAACTAAATGTTTCAGTACGCCGTCTGCCAGGAAGGATTGACTCAGGTATAGTACCTTTAAGATCTTGAAGTACCTTCAACAAGTGATTACCATATGGCGCGGTCTAGCAATTTCCCGTCGTTTGAATACTCCAACGGCCTTTTGATGTCGCGCGCAACCTGTCAACATCGATTTCTATTTGATTCGCCATTCGTACTTACGTGTGTTCCAATTCCGCCTAAACCACTGGTGTTTGCTTTACCTTTGGCTTGGATAAGCTGAAGCTGAAGGGGATCAAGGAGTTCGACACGTTTTCGCCATGTTTTTTTATATTTGTTAAAGATCAAACGTAGCTGGATTTGTCAAAATTCTTACAGCCTGATAGCCTCTGGTTGAACACTGCAGTATATTTTTCCCGTCTATTAACAGTCAACCTTTTTGTCATCTCATCATGAATGAACTAATTTAAATATCAAGGAAGTTTGAAAAGTTCAGTGTTTATTTTTGTCTACCTATGTGGGTGGTATACCCACACAGAAGAAGAGTAAGAAGTCAACATCATAAAAAGGCTAATGCAAAAATACATGCTAATTGGGTACGTACACCAAGTTTATAGAATGAAATACATTAGGCGATTTTTCAAAAATCGCAATGAAATGACCTATTTATTTCTTAACTTAACCTAAACCTATTCCTTGAGTGCTTTACTGAATATTGAACGTTCTAAAGTTATTCTGAAAGTGATATCACTTTCAAAGTATAATGATAACTATGTAAAGTTTATATTTAAGGCAGTGGAGCGGACAAAATGGGTTATAAAATCAGGCCGATGAATATGATTAGGTGGTCGTTACACGAAGGTTGTCAACGTTAGTTAGCTTTAAACTCTTTAAGTAATGTACTTTGGAGGTGTATTAATAAGGTACAATGGCTGTTATATACTTGTTAATGAACGTAAAAGGACCGTTGAAGACCCCTATTTTCATGGGTTCCGTAGGCTAGGAACCATGATCATTAAATTACCAAGCCTTTACTGATTGGTATTTCCTTATTTCTTGATGAACAGTAGGTACATTTATTAGATACTATAGAACTTACTAAATGCTTTAGATTTGTGTTGTGTTTTCAAATGCATAATACCAAAAGTGGGAGTATTATAAAGCTTTCTGGGTAATCTCGCCCCATCGCCGACTCTATCTGACACCTCTGAATCTGAAGTAGGCTAGATTGAAAAGCATAATATCAATATCAAATAAAAAAAGTTAGATATATATCAACTTCAGCACAAAGGATGTTTTAATAGAAAACGTTGGAAAACTCGTTTGTGTCGCCATCGCTTCGCAATACACCTATCAAAGTCAACCGTCATCGTTCACTACGTTACGCTAACATATAGGATAGGATAACGTTGAGCCACGTCATCAAACTTCCGTAGTACATACTGGGTGTAAGGAACAGTTTAACGCAATTTGATAGAAGTTGCTCAGTCAACGAAACTGAACAACTTTCACCAGGAAATCATTTATCTATCTTTTGGTACTGGGTAAAATTACATGGCCACTTGAGACATAGTATTATGTTAATGTTAACTATCACAGAGGAACATAAATAGGTATACTAAATAACTTACTAAATTAAAAAATAAGCACGTTTAACAAAATAATGGCTTAAAACCAAGCTCGCAAATGCTTTCTTGCTAAATCAACTCTATAAATATTAAAGCTAAAATGCCTAAATAAAGAGTCACCTAATGAATGTTTGAAAGGTGTAGCAGTAATAACAAAATAGTCCAATTTAACCTTTATTGCTTTACTTTGTGTGGAGGTGGGCTTACTTTACAAGAGTATGTAACCGTACAGATATAAAGCTTCCATACAGAACCGAAACATCACAAATATACAGAAATATGGCAGGATGATAGTATAGCACTCACAAAGCTCCACGTCATGACGATGACACGGTAGCTGGAAACATATCGTAGGATAACGCTTTAAATAAAACATAAAAAGGAATATAAGGCGACTACGGACGACAAGACTTCAAAATAAACGTGGGCCGTCTCTAAAGTGGCTTTAGTTTTTCCGTTGTTTGAGATAAGTAATGGTCTCTTTTTTTTCTTAATGTCTCTTTATTAACCTTTTTACTTTTACGCCGTATAATTTTGGAAAGTAGACTCTCTGTCTATCACAGCGCGGTTGTATGAAGCTTTGTCTCTGTACGATTTATAATTGTAGCGCTTTAACTGTTGGCGCCGTAATACTAAGAAAATCTTTAGACGTAAAATAAATTAAGGCTCATACCAAAGACCTTAATATTTAACAGGATTTTTTTCTGTTTTTTTTTTTAGTTGAAAATTAAAGTCAAGAGGACTTCTCCTATTTATTATGTAAGACAAAGAAAAGAGATATAATTAACAGCTTAAGTGTAGGACACATGTGGGACATCATAACGCTTGTCAGTGTCAGGTTGTTGCCACAGATTATAAAATAGTTACTGCGTACTCTTTGGTCTGTATCGTAAATAACCATCAAATACCGGGAGTTAAAAAATCTGGCTCTCCATACAAAATGACTCGAGCAACAGGAGAGCAGTAAATTAGAATGTATCACGAGCGAAGCGAGCGCGAAATTATTATGTGTTTAAATAAGCCAACATTCAAAACTTCTTATAGGGTAGGCAACTACTAACCTGCGCAAATGAGTTGTCAAAACTTGATGCCTGGTGGAATTCTGGTGGGTTTTCTGGGGGAGTTTGAACCACCATATCCCCCCCCCTGGCTACGCCTATGATGTCGCGTTTTCAAATGAAAGTCTTTGGCTAATCCAATACAGCCCTGTTTCATGCCATCTACTAGCAAAATTAATTCTGCATTTTTTGTAGCAGCAAAGTGAAGATCTAAATATCAAATGAGGCACAAATAAAACTTCATGAAATTGTAATTTGAACACAGGGTACGAAAATGAAGTGCTCTTTAATCTTGTAAAATGCGAGAAAAACAGGTATATGGTAATAATATTTTTATGCTGCCATTTCGTCATTGGTGGGATTAAGAATTGCGATGCGATGGTAGGCGGTTGTAACCTATTTATTGCAAAAAATTCGAACGTGACGTAGATTCTACACACTGCTACGCACGTCACAGAATATTGCTACGTTTCTTTCTTACTGGACTAGGAGCGATTAAAAATAATGCTTTCTTTATAGTTCACTGAGGGTTTCGTTGACAATTCCAACAAAAGTATATTTGAATACCCCATACCCCCCATACCCCACAAATATTGACACGTGTTGATGTCTGAGTGAGCTTGAAATGGCTTTTACTAATTTAAACCGTCGACGTTTAAGAAGGGATTTAGTAGTAGACGTGATGTCATGTAATGCATTCTTTACAAGCTTAGATTACTGTTACCAGCAGACTGCTCCAAATATATCGATTTTGTAACAAAAACGAGGGGTTGCATGAGGGGTGAACGACCTTGTCACTGCAGATTCTGCGCCATATTGGTTTGGGGTCCGTCCGCGTTACTAATGGAGTAACGGGAGTATAGGTTCCCGGCAAACTTCTTGACATGGGATAGCAGTGAGGAAAAGTTTTCGCATATAATTCATGCATAAACTTAAAGGGGTAGTAACATTTCTGGCATAGGTTGTGTGTATGGCAGTCCCTATAATGAAAAAAAAAACAATTCTGGCGCACGATTAAACCTATATTCGATTCTACACGCAGATATACCTAAACATAAAATTATTATAGGTGATTTTTAAGCGTCGCATTAAAAAATCACATTACTGAGATATTTTCATTCCAAAATCGATTTTTCAAAATTCTTACTGTGGGTTAACTGACGTGCAAAAAATCTTGTGCATAAATCACAAAGGATAAAATTTTAATTTTTATTTATGTGTAAAATCGAATGGTTTAGGTTCGATCAAATGATAAAAAAAATAAGGGTCGCCATTCAAGGCAGTATGGCTCTATACAAAATGTTAAAACCCTTTAAGAGTGAATTTCCAATACGCATACTATGCCCATGATGTTTGCCGGGAACTGTATTAGCGGCGGCTAAAATATGAGCGTTTTCTCCTCTCCATACGTTGAAAAACAGCCGGATCTCCAGAAATCATTCCCCAAGTTAAATCTAGCGTGTGCTCGCAATGTGAGGGCGCCATTACTGGACTCGATTCTATGTGACACTTACTAAATGTACATATTACTTCTGATACTTTTTAGATTGATAGAATTTTAATGGCTGTAGAGATAATCAGAACAGTAGTCAAATGGTCTATGTTTTATTAAAGAATTGTAATTTCTGGAACTAAATAAGATGACGATTGTTATGTAAAGGAAAATGTACGACTGATAACTAGTTGCCTGTTGTTCTAAACAAATCTTACCAAGACTCAATTAATTTTAGTTTTAGTATTTGACATCTAGAATCGAGTCCAAAGATTTTTTTAGATCTTTGTTTGAGCGCAACGAGTGTGACTTTGATAAAATTAGTGCAATTGAATTAAGGCGATGTGTGACTTATGAAGTTAGTCCCTTTCATTCCCGGTGCATCAGAGAGAAACAGCTTATTTTACGCAAAAATTGATAATTATTGAATTTTTATAAAGTTATACAGTGGTAAACTCTAATTTAGCATACTATACGGCCTTCCCCCAAGTTTAATGAGTAATAAGTCACATGGCCTGAAATACTGAAGCTGATCAGTGATCACCAGGGCTTGGAAATTCGGGTGCAAAAAAAACATAAAGTCACTCGTGGAGCTTATGTTAATTAAATTACTTTAATTATTACACAGCTCATAATATAATTAAGTTTATGATAGGTGTCTTCCTTTCATACTCTTCAAGATGTTAAAACAATGAATGCAAAGTTTACAAATAATAATAAGTCCATCTAAAAATATCTCTATCTCTAGACGTAATTGAAAAATAATTAAATTATATTGAAGGAATTTTCTCTCAAGATTGTATTTTCTTCGAAACTTGTGTACCTCGAAGCAACAAACTATTATATTAGCATTGATCAATTCTTATAACAATATAGTATGAGAAAGACACAGTAAGTGGTCTTCATACGAAAAAATGAATCTGAAGTATTTCTACGCAATCTTTAAAAGTGCCGAATGTTGAGGGGTGACTTTGTTATTTCCATTACCCCAAAATGAAAATGTTAACTACTTACATTCTCATAGTAATCAAAAATAATCTAATGCATCCTGTAAAATATAGAGATACAAATTTAGAAGAGTTAATAGAAAAAGGATTCAGTTCTTCGGAGGGCACGTTAAGCCGACGGTTCCGGTCGCCGTCTTTGATAGTGGTTGTTACACAAACCATGTCAGAGGCCTATTAGCTGCGTTATTAGGCGGTTGAAAAACTCTGACACCAGGATTAATCTGGTCGATTGACTTGAAATCTACAAGACAAGACAGATCTCTCTCTCTCCTCTTGGAGAGTTCATCTTTCTTTACAACACTTTCCGTATCCCTAACTCCATTACCTAAGTCGACTACGAATAAGGCCGGGACACACCGGATAAGAGTACAAGTCGAGTGCAAGCATTCGGTGAAACGTTTCACATGTAAATGCGGCAGTAATCCGGTGGAGTTGGAGCGGCTCAGCCCCGAGTCGAGCAGACATCGATCCCAGAATCCGGTAAGAGAGAACTTTCCATCGGCTGTACAATAGTCCAGTGAGTAAACGGTTGGTGGTCACTTTCGCAAAAATTACAACGATTTTGTCCAAATCTATGCGACTTTCCTTCGGCAATATGATCAATAGTCCAGTGAGCGAAAGGTTAGAGATCTCTCTCACTTAAGAATGAAGTCGCATGCACCGATTCGCAGTTCTGTGTTTTACTAAACTTTCGTAACATAGTCCAGGGAAAAAATAATCCAAAACCATCTATTAGCGAATTCACATGCAAATGCAGTAAGTATACATATTTATCGTCTTATTTGTTAAATTAAATTAAATGAGTACTGGCAAGTTCACTACAAGGTAAAATCAAATAAAAAAAAAGTTTTTAAATTTGTAATATTCATTCACAAAAGAAGAAGAAGAACTCACGAAACACTTACCTGATCGATTCCACATTCATGTTTGTTGATCATGACATGATCAGATGTCGGTTTTACAACGTCTTTAATGCAACCACTTCCGTCTACTATTTTTCTTAAATTGACTGAACTAGCACGAAAACGGTAAACAACAAACTGAAACTGAGAACTACCAACTTTTGCATACATTTTTACAACAAAACAAATTGTTTTCCACTTCAGAATTTTACACTTTAAAAGCTCGCCTGAAACACGCGACCAACAACAAAGTAATACAGGTCAAATTGAATAAGTAGGTATACAGGGAATAAGAAAACTTAGCTGACCAAACTTTATGGTGTGAACCTACCCATGAAACTGAACAACTTTCCCAAACAATGTGTAGGTTGAAATATATGAAAAAAAAAAATGACGCTCTCATACAAAATGACTCGAGCCACAATCGTCATTAATTGTATGGGTGGGCCAATTTTTTTTTCATATTTTAACCTATGTTCCTTGAAGAAAGTTGTTCAGATTTATGGGTAGGTTAGATTCACTACCTAATGTTTAATCAGCAATTTTTTTAGTCTACATCCAGTATTTATAGATGGAATTGGGAATAATATAAAATCGAAACAAAGAATTTTCAAACCTTATTATTATATGAGTTCAGTAGAAGCCTTATTGAACATTTATGGATAGAATATTATTTATTTTTAAAATGCGTGAGTGAAAATAATCACCTTTCTGACAGGGAAAAAAAGCCCCCTGTCCACAAGTTGTCTTCTGTCAATCAGAAACTCTCTATGAAACGTTCAATACAGCTTGTGAATGGTTTTTCATACAACATACTACACTTATTCCCTCGTCAAATCGCAACCGATTGCATAAATTTTTGGAAAATAAGCTTATGACAACGAGATCTAACCTTCTCTTACCTAATTTCTTAGAAATTATTACACTTATATAAAAGATATGACCTCTGCAACATTCCTATATAAATGTTGCGGAGGTCATATCTTTTTCTTCAGGCATTATTCATAATGAAGTATGCAACACATGTAGACAAATAGAAGTCTACACTGCTGGAGTCAAAATGAAAAGCATTGAATGGCTTTCATTTAATTACACAGAGTACAAAAAACACGTCTATATACAAACATTTTTTTCTTTTTTTACTTTTTCCCATCCGGAGTATATTTTTGCAATCCCGGCGGCCAGTCTGATAAATAACGCTCGAAATGTGTGACCTGTCTAACCCAGTATATTCATTGCTCTTCACTTTGAGCTGTGACATTTTTCCGGCCACCATAGTTATTTGTTTTAGCCATATCTAACAGCCCAGACAGTACATCCGTGAACGTATATCTATCACCTATATTTGCCTTTATGTATCTACCGGGTGTAAGGGACAGCTTCCCGCAAACTGATAGGGGTTGTTCAGTCAACGAAATTGAACAACTTCCACCAGGAAATTCTTTCAGGAGATGAAAAAAAAATTACTTTCCCATACCACCTCGATCAGACAATTTGTATGGAAATGCAAAAAAAAATTCATTTCCTGAAAGAATTTTCTGGTGATAGTTGTTCAGTTTTTTTGACCAAGCAACCCCTATCAGTTCGCGGGAAGCTGTCCTTTACACCCCGTATTAGCTGCAGTGAAGCGACTATCGGCCAGCGACCTCAATATTCCGGACTGCCAAAACTATAAAAGGGAAACCTGAAATTGGATTTATAAATAAAACCTTTTTTGATGTTGTTAGATTCCAATCGATTTAACGTGTGAACTAAAACTAAACGAATGTATGAAGAAAACATGTTTATATTTGACACACAATAAATTTATTTCTTGGGAGGGCACTAGTGAGCTCATCGAACCACCAGCTCGTTGACACAATTAATTTTCCGGGAATATACAAATCCGAGCTAACGTATCCCATGATTGATCAGAAATCCCCCGGCAATTAAGGATTTCGGTATACAATTTTAATTGGTTCGCTAGTACTGTAATTGGGATAGTGTAGCATGACAACGAGGAGGTTCTGTTTTGGTCAATTTGTTGAAATAATTACCATATTGACCTAAACTGTATTCCCGTATCAGCCACAGGTAGTCCGTAAAAAAAGATGCAGAAAAAATATGTTTGTCGATTTTTCATTTAATCTCATTGAAAGATAACACCAAGCGGGAAGACCATAATGTCTAGAATGTATCAGCAAATAAAACTCCTGGCAGGACTGTAGACTGTCTCATGGTGTATTTTAATGGCGGTAAAGTCAACCATTGTTAGACAGGTGGTTTATCGGGTCCGTTGCCCTCACTTCCGGCCTTATCTTCGTTTACATAATCCGATGCAGGTACAGAATTATGCAGGAATTCTTGACTCTACAAATTCTTTGAAAATTCTTGTTTCAAATTCAAGATATTTTGATTTTACAAAAGGTAGAATCGTATTCATCATCTCCCTAGCCTTTTACCGTATTCCACAGTGTCGGCTACCAAATCTAGAGGATTGAACGAGGATACTGGTTTTTATACAAAACGACTGCCATCTGACCTTCGCAACCCAGAAAGGAAACCAGGCTTTAGCCAGGTTAGTGGCCAACCCAGCTGTCAGAGTTGTAAGTTTCGTTCTTAGAGCAACACGGCCTTTCCAACCGGCCGTGTTGCTCTAAGGTTTCGTTGACTGAGCAACCCCTATCAGTTTGCAGGAAGCTGTCCCTTACACCCCGTAAGTATAGGAAGATACCTACTTAATTCAAATGAAATGTTAGCTAGAATCGACTCCGCGAATTCCGCGATCGATCAAACAACAATCTAAAACGTTCAACAAGTACGATTTTAAACTCGAAAGTAGATATTTCGCATCGCTTCACATTAAGCACGAGGCAGGTGTTGTTTTATCAGGAGCGTTGGCCCCACTTCCGCCCTTATCTGGGTTTACTTACCTTTCCCACCCTTTCCCTAGGAACCGCGGATATCTCAGCTGTGACTCCTCAGACTTATATAAGTGTAGATCACGCAACCTCTTCTAAATATTGTGAAAGCAAGCGTGTAAGTAATTTTTTGTTCTTACTATAACTTACAGCTTTTGAAAAATTTCGGATTCAGTGCCTATCTAGACACGCGGTAGCGTGTCCAGCCAAGTTCAAGCCAAACGCAGAGAACTGGCGGGCAGCACCGTGTGTTATTTTACAGGAACCATTTGGAGTCACTTTTGACCCCTCAATAACTCAAAAAATATTCAACGTAAATACACCAAATTTGGTTTACATATCAGGACCCCCTACGTAAACAAGTATACAAAATTTTATAAACATAGCTTTATCGGTTAAATAGATATTAACGTCTGAATATCGGCATTTTTATGATTGATTGACTGACTGACTGACTGACATATAGATCAAAAACCTAACCTACTTCCAGATGACTTACAAAGTTCAAATTTGGTATGATGATAGATTGTAATGAAACAATTATGGAAAAATTCAAAAAAGTAAAAGAATATATATAGGGGGGGGAAAAGGGGGCATTTTTAATTTTTTTACCTACTATATCGAGTGGGGTGTCATTAGATAGGTCTTGTAATGACCTACAAAGTTCAAATTTGGTATGACGATAGATTATAATGTAACAATTGTGGAAAAATTCAAAAGAAGTAAAAAAATATATAGGGGGGGGAAGGGGGTATTTTTAATTTTTTTACCTTCTATATCGAGTGGGGTGTCATTAGATAGGTCTTGTAAAATAAAGTTAAGGTTTCTTTAAAACTATGTTTCATAAATATGTATGTCTCGAGATATTTGCAATTAAAGCCGTCGTACTTGAAAAAGTTATGTTACTCACTCCCATAATTATAAGAATATTGAATAATAGTAAATTTATATTTAGATCAATTTAAATTACCGACAAAAAGTCATGATATCCCACCAAAAACATAAATGTAAAAATAGAAGCCAAGTTCTTGGTAGTTTGGTGCATGGTTTGCACAAAAAAGTTGTGATATCAAAAAAGCGGGCCAAGTCAAGGGTTTATTAAAGTAATTCTAAGCTCTTCAATAAGGTATCATTTCATGCAACTTGGCCGTTGTAGAGTGGTGTTGTAGGTGACAGTTTGTATTATTCTCTACAACGGCCAAGTTATTAGAAATGATACCTTATTGAAGAGCTTAGAATTACTTTAATAAACCCTTGACTTGGCCCGCTTTTTTGATATCACAACTTTTTTGTGCAAACCATGCACCAAACTACCAAGAACTTGGCTTCTATTTTTACATTTATGTTTTTGGTGGGATCCTATTTTCTAAATTCTGAATAGGCTTCCGCCCGCTGTGATGATCAAAATAATTATAATTTGATATGAACGTATTGATATTTTCGCGGTTGTTCACCGCAATAAGATTGTGACTTTGAATGGGGTTATTCGTTATAACAATAAATATGACTACCTGACGAAGGTGTAACGAAGCCGGTCGCTTTAATAAATAATATATAGTGGAACTAGTGTAAATAGTGTTTTCATTATTAAGAATAAATATAATCGCGGTGAAAAGAAATAACAAACCAATTTATAGACTGAAACCAAATCAAGCAAGGCTTAAGCTGGACTCAAAACTTCGATAACCAGAGAGATTTTATACAAGCAAGGGAGTTTAACTTGTGGTATCTATTACATCTAGGTCTGCGACTGAGACTCGCACTCAAACACGCTATGTTTACTCTATTTTTGTCGTGCATTATGTTTGCAGGCAACTTCCTGCCAGCTCGAACTGGTGAACGAGTTTCTGTCTCTTCAATTTGCTTGGGAATTGGAACAGTGCATTGTTTGTGTTGAAATCGTGATCAGCTTAGTGAAATCTTCCACATGACATTATACAATGTGTAGATTTGCTGAACATCTAGCTGTGTCCCCGACTTCGTACGCCCGGTTTGTATGGAAAACAGGCAGTGTCGAACAAAGAGAACGCTTCTCCGCGCGTAGGAGCGGGATCTGCTAGTTTCAAAATATGAAATACTCATTATATAACTGAACAACTTTCCCAAAGAAACCGCTTTGCATACCTAATATTTATGTGAAAAGTTATAAACTGGATGATTTATTTACTTACAATAAGCTCAAATACTACTTCTTTCGATTCAATGGCAAGAGACAAATTATATTTCATCCTCCCAGAATAATTTTGCCACTCTCACGACTCTCTCCGTAGCAGACATAAGGTCTTCTCTTCTCAAATACTACTGAAACATTTTTAAAATTATTTTACTAAAAGAAACGTTTTGCCAGTGGCTTAGCTAATTTTGACTGCAGGAAAACTCATATCATACGGAGAGTAACGGACAGCTTCCCACAACCTTATTAGGGGTTGCTCAGTCATCGAAACTGAAGAAACTCACGAAGAAATTTTAAGGAAATGCAAAAATATTTTGATTTCCTATACAAATTGCCAGATCGAGGGGTCATTTTGTATAGGAAAATAAAAAATATTTTTCATTTCCTGAAAAAAATTGTGCTGAAAGTTATTTACAGTCGTACAAGGATCTTTTGGCGCTTGGGTGACATTGACAGGAGTTTTTTTGGGCTTCGTTTAGCTTTTTCGAGAAGTAAGCTACATGTTTTTCACATCCATCAGTTTGCATCTGTTTCAAAACAGCTCCGACACCCTATAAAGAACCTCTATAGAGCCTCTATAGAGGGTGTCGGAGCCCAAAAAGAGCTCCTGTCAATGTCACCCAAGCGCCAAAAGATCCTTGTACGACTATAGTTTCGTTAACTGAAAAACTCCTATCAGTTTTCGGGACGCTGTCCTTCAACCCGGTATAGCAACACTGGTAAAACCGCGGGGCGGCATTAGTTAAAAAGTTAACTAATGTTTTTCTTACTTAAGGTACCATTCGAAGTTGGACTGCACGCTGCACGCTGCACGCTGCAAGCAGCATTTCTGTGCTGCGTGCAGCGTGCAGCGTGCAGTCGCTAATCCAAGTTGGACTGCACGCTGCACGCTGCAAGTCCGAAGTGTTCCGATTCGAGAGATGTGTGGCCAGATCAGGTTTTTACTTCTGTATAATTTTGACAAAATACTCCAAAAAATTTACTTTATGCTCAAAATGTACAAAACGTAAATGTAAAAAACGCAAAATGTACAATTTGCAATATGGACACTACACAGAATGTACAAAACGATACAATTTGCAACTCGCAAAATGAACAAGATCATCGAGAAGCATCGCCTTACTTTGCAAAATGTGTCCCATTCGCAAAAACGTCCCTATCTCATAATGTCCCTTTCGCAAAATGTCCCTTTCGCAACATGTCCCTTGAGTTTCCTAAAATGTTGACTTTATCGTAGTTTCGCAAAATGTTGACTTCCCAAAATGTTGACTTTTTTTTCCTTCGCCCAAGGGGTCCGGAACTTAGAAAAGTTTTGATTGATTTTGTAATGGACCATCGACTTAGCCGAATTTTGAAGTGCAATTACCTTTTAGTATGGCAGCTGGACTTGTAAAATTTTACAAATTTCGAGAGATAGGATAAGTTTAAAGGGAATCTGCCCCTGTAGCATGCCACCGCGCAATAACGAATATATCGCATCTATCTGTCAAACTCCCATACATTTTGACAGATAGATGCGATAAAATGTGTGATAAAATGGCTATCATGGCCTTTATCGCGGCTGCATGCTACGGGGGCTGTGTGAAAAATCAATGCGCCTCCACCGCAAAGCGGTGGGCTCGGGGGGCCCAGCCCCCCGCAATAAAAAAAAACAATATCCTACAGCTGTCAAACTTAAAACGGCCATATCTCGGAAACTATTGATCCTAGAGTAATGGTAGTGTAGGGACAAAATGATAGGTCTTGACGAGATCTACATTTCGAATGACAGCTGTCAAACTTAAAATGGCCATATCTCGGAAACTATCGATCCTAGAGTACTGGTGTGTAGGGACAAATGATAGGTCTTGACGAGATCTACATTTTTGAATGACAGCTGTCAAACTTTAAAACGGCCATATCTCGGAAACTATCGATCCTAGAGTACTGGTGTGTAAGGACAAATGATAGGTCCTGACGAGATCTACATGACAGATGACAGCTGTCAAATGTGAAACGGTAATCTGAAATTTAGATCTCGTCAGGACCTATCATTTGTCCCTACACACCAGTACTCTAGGATCGATAGTTTCCGAGATATGGCCGTTTTAAGTTTGACAGTTGACTGTCAAAATGTAGATCTCGTCAAGACCTATCATTTGTCCGTTCACACCAGTACTTGATGAATAGTTTTCAAGTTAAGGCCGTTCTATTTTTGACAGCTGTCATACGAAACGATGATCTCGTCAATACCAATCATTGATCTTGACACGAGTACTCTTGATATCTTCCGGGATATGGCCGTTTCCATTTTGGCATAACATTTTGCGGTTTATACATTCTGCGTAGTGTAAATATTGCAAACTGTAGGTAAATTTGAATTTTAGATTTGCCTTTTGTATGTTTTAGAGTATTTTTGACAAATTTATCCAAAAGTATACCTGACCAGGCAACACATCGTCTCGACTTTGATTCGGAACTCTTCGGAAATGCAGTCGTCAAAACCACTGCTACTGCTGCGTACGCTGCACGCTGCACGCGGCACGCTGCACGTCGGCACGCTGCACGCTGCACGCTGCACGCTGCATTTCTGAGCAGTGGTTTTGACAACTGCATTTCCGAAGAGTTCCGAATCAAAGTCGAGACGATGTGTTGCCTGGTCAGGCATACTTTTGGATAAAATTGCCAAAATACTCAAAACATACAAGAGGCAAATCTAAAATCCAAAATGTACAGTTTGCAATATGTACACTACGCAGAATGTACAAACCGCAAAAATGTTATGTTATAATTCGCGAAATTAACAAGATAAAAAAAATAAAAAAATAAAAATAAAAAATTATTTATTTTCAGACAACTCAAGTCCATAGATAATAGATGTTAGTAACAATTTTTTAGTAACAATTTTAACTTAATTTATGTTAGTCTGACAAAATCTGACAAAATCTGACAAAGTCTGATAGACAGCTGCCAAAATGGAAACGGCCATATCCCGGAAGATATCAATCTTAGACTACTCGTGTCAAGGGATCAATGATTGATATTGACTGAGATCATCGTTTCGTATGACATCTGTCAAAAATTAGAACGGCCATAACTTAAAAACTATTCATCCTAAGAGTACTGGTGTGAAGGGACAAATGATAGGTCTTGACGAGATCTACATTTTGACAGTCAACTGTCAAACTTAAAACGGCTATATCTCAGAAACTATGTCAAATCAGACAAAACTGCCAAATCTGTCAAATCAGTCAAAACTGTCATATCAGTCGAATTAGAAAAAGGGGACATTTTGCGAAAGGGACTTTTTGCGAAAGGGACATGTTGCGAAAGGGACATTTTGCAAAAGGGACATTATGAGATAGGGACGTTTTGCGAAGTAAGGCGATGCCCACGCCTTCTCGATGATCTTGTTCATTTTGCGAGTTGCAAATTATATCGTTTTGTACATTCTGTGTAGTGTCCATATTGCAAATTGTACATTTTGCGTTTTTTACATTTACGTTTTGTACATTTTGAGTATAAAAAATATTTTTTGGAGTATTTTGTCAAAATTATACAGAAGTAAAAACCTGATCTGGCCACACATCTCTCGAATCGGAACACTTCGGACTTGCAGCGTGCAGCGTGCAGTCCAACTTGGATTAGCGACTGCACGCTGCACGCTGCACGCAGCACAGAAATGCTGCTTGCAGCGTGCAGCGTGCAGCGTGCAGTCCAACTTCGAATGGTACCTTTAACGACTATCCTACTGTGTATCAGAAGGCCGCCTGGCTTTAAAGCGGTCAGCTTCAGGTAAGTGAAATAAATGTTAGTGAGGGATCTCCGAGCCGTGGAGCCATTGATATTGCTGCGGGGGCTACCGCTCGAAAGGTCTGCTTTGCATATTATTTGTGAGAATATTAGGGATATTCTTACTACTTCGACTGACACTTTGTTATCTGAGTGGATTAGAGTTTTTTTTTTTATTACCATCGTTAGGATGGTTTAGCCATTCGGGATTTTTACGTTCGCATAGAAAACTGCTGCCTTTCCCGTAGGTATTAAAATACATACTAAGTATCCGCTTGGCTTTTAAGATACCCACGTGATTATAATGGGGCGATACTATTCTCTCCTGCACCACACCGCAAAGACTTACCCAAAAAAAAAATGAGGAATACTTCAGAATCCATCTGATTATCTTCAGCTTTTTTAAACAGAGTTCAAAGGACAATCCTTAACAAGTAAGCTACTGGTAGCAATTCGTGATTGCAAAATCCGCGACTTAACTGATAAGTCCATACCTGTCACTTTCTATCATGAGAGAACAGAACGGGATGGCAATATTTTTAGTTGAAATTTAGTTAAGTCGTGATGGTTACGAATCGGGCCCAATATCCTTGTTTATTTTCCAAACAAAATTATTCAAGGGCGATATAAAATACGATTCTGGTTTAGTTGTTCCTACTTCGGAACTTAGTTAGGAATCAACATTATCCACTCCTGATTCGAATCCCGAAGTTTTCTTCTCGTAAATTCCCAGCTGGGAATAACCCTGTTCCCGGGATTGTTATAGGTACTGGCAAGGCGTGTGAGCAACACTCGATAAAAGTTTGTATTATTTTCAAAAAAAGAACCGATACCAAAAGATTTTGCGATTTCCTACTTCATTTTCATAAATGAGTTATGTAACGTAGACAAACGTTGATAGCAACTTGATAAGAACATAAATTTGGTGTCGTCCCTTTCTGTTTAAAATTACGGTT
This sequence comes from Scrobipalpa atriplicella, assembly GCA_029255725.1. Classification (NCBI taxonomy): domain Eukaryota; kingdom Metazoa; phylum Arthropoda; class Insecta; order Lepidoptera; family Gelechiidae; genus Scrobipalpa; species Scrobipalpa atriplicella. The sequence continues at coordinate 6,406 of JARACY010001742.1, read as the reverse complement.
GGTTATACTTATGGTACCTACAAACAAGTAGCTACAATACCTTATGGACTTCTTTGCAATACCGAATTCCTACCAGTAAGCATCACCCAAGGCACTATGTGTGTATTGGTTTGATTTTGATGGAAGTGTTTTTAAATAGGTAGGACTTTTTTATTCTTTATTAAATTATTACAGTTAGACAGGAAGACGGATTTAGGTGTTTGACACACAGAAATTTAATTTGAAACTCAATAATAACATAACATACGAGTTGCCTTTTATCGGACTTAAAATAAATTATTAGAATTGGAATAATTGAAACCTTTGAACCGAACTTATTGCTACAACCTACAACCACCATCACAGGAATAGAGACATGTGAAAAACATACCCTCTTTTGCCTCGTACACTCGTAATGCCCAATCTTTTGAGTCAATAGGAATCCCTTCATCTACATGGTAATGGTTCGATTGGAGAGCTGGAGTCCTCAAAACATCACATCATTTCATGTATATTTCGTATCGGAGTTGGGCATGCAATAAAAAGGGAATAAACTCCGGTACGGGCTCCGTATTTTGTGGAATATTGTTGCGTTAGTACGGTGAACTTCGAGTCAGTAAAAACTTTGTGCTATAAGCTCTACTGTATTGTAATAAAGGCGGTATTGGAGGAAAATTGTTTGGTTCGATATACAAGGCCGCTTTCAAAGGGAAAAGTCCTATATTGTGCTATCACTGGTTTGCCGCAAATACCTACCTATACGTATCTACGTATTACATATTGGTATATAGGTAACAAGTAAGTTTCCGTAAGTCTTCGTGGCCTTTGTTTTTGTAATAGCCAATTTATTTAAGTAAGTAGTGCTGCTTAACAAGTTGTATTATATAAATTCAAATAGGAACCAACACTTTGACAAATCAAACTACTTACACTTTAATAGAGGTATACATATAATCACGCCTTTATCCCTAATGGGGTAGGCAGGGCGTAAACGACCCATACAAAGGTCGTTCGGCCACGTCTGACAAATTTCGAGGGTTATTCCAGATGGGTCTGTATATTGCTATAGTGACAGGTTGTCAGCCCATCGCCTAATTTACAATACTGAAACCCTCATATCCCTTAGCTGATTTTTACAGCATGCCCGGGAGGAGATGCAGCTGGCACATTCTATGTTTTTCTATCACTCCCAGTCCAGCATGGAAGATTAGAGGTATACAAATTATATTTTTTTATTCTAGAGTAGACAAATGAGCAGACGGGACACCTGATGGTAAGTGATCACTGTAGTCCATGGATACCTGCAGCACAAAATCACCTTTGGATATAGGCTCGATTCCTAAACGTTTCTAGCTGATAAATAATTCATTACGAAAATTGGGTAAGCTCGGGCTAACTGGAAGTGCGCCGTCAAAGATCTAAACAAAAGAAACTTTTACGGCCTCGAATAAAGGAAGGATTTCTAATTTATTGAACAACAAAAGCAATTTTGCAACAGTTGTGACTGGCTTTCGTGTAGATGTCTAATCTTCGCCCAACTTACCCGTACAACTAACTTTAACCCAGTTCGACGGACCGCGAGCATTTCTTCCGCAAAAATATTATTATGTACAGAACTATACTACTACTGACTCGAACGAAATATTACAATAGAAAGCTTTAGGAACACAGGAAGCGACGCGACGCGACGCAGCGCGAAGCCGCTTGAAGATGTATAAGGTATTGTACATGCGTTGTATTGTAGGTAGGTACTACGCAGCGTAGCACGACACCATGCCGCCGCCGTAAGGAATTGTCGAGTGCAATAATTTAAATTTCTATATTTTTGCATACTAAATAAAGGTCTTTATAGTGATTGTATCACGGTATTGAAAAACTGACTCTGTGGTCTAGTGGAAACTTATTTAATTGGCCTCTCGATCTAGTGGCTTCGGTTTTTTATTTGATTTATTTGAATTGATACTTTTTGAGGTTATTCCTAGTTTGTGTAGAGCATTTCAGCCTAAATCCACCTGCCTGAACCATGAAGAGGCATACTATGTGGTTAAAAACTCTGAAACCAGGGATTATTGGATCGTTCAACCCAACAATCCCAGAAAAAAAAACCCAGCTCGATGAATTTATGAAATCTTCCACAAAAATTATTATTAATGCACGGAACTACTGAGTTGAAACTCGAGAGGCTACCACTCGCTCCGGTCATCCAATAGCAACGTAAAAACGCTGGCCATGGATGGATGGGCAAGATTAGTTATTACCAGCGAGCGTGAGAAAAAAGACGACAGCGACGGCCAGCGGAAATGGGTCCATGATGGATAGATACACAATTGAACCATCATAAATATGCTCATCGTGTCGAGACTATGATCGCTGATGTAGATTTATCGATAGCGAGATAAACTATTAGATGTCGATCGCTCAGTATGAAATCGTAAAGGAAACGTAGTCAAATCGACACCGGGGCGGTACACGGAGCGGGATTCGCACGATTTATGAGGCAATATGTTTAACGTCTAGTACGGAACCCTCTCGGAACGTAACGGGGGTTGTTACGCAAACAGATTGCTCGCGAGTGGTGGGCTGACGCTCCCGATATCGGCCTACGAGCAACCTACGACCAACTTTTGCTCAGAGGTGTGTGACCATCCGTACTCCTAAATTTAAATTTATAAATATAAATAAAAAAATACAACGAGAATTGGACTTAGTGGAAACATGGACAAAACGTGGAAAGCAATCAAGCTGTGTCCATTCCTCTTTCCACTACGTAAAGTAATAACTTCTTTCCACAACAAAGCCGCTTACAATTTTTCAATACACAAAATTACAAGCTGTTAGGCAGAAGGCATGGTAAGTAAGTACTTATAGGTTCATAAACTTAGTAATCGTAGTGAAGAGGAATGGACACAGCTTGGTTGCTTTTACGTCCACGTTTCCACTAAGTCCAATTCTCACTGAAAGCCAATTTCTGCTAAAGCTTAGCAAATGCTGTAACACGGTTTTAGCAAAATTGTACTGTTTTGTAAGTATTTTGCATCTTTCACATAATGTTACATTAGCAGCTGTCTTGAAATATCTAGGTACCTACTTCTCATGAAAGTTTATGCTAACTAGGTAAAATTTATTTTTGTCGAAATTGTTTTCACGAATAATTTTCTGAGTACTTTTGTAACCGTAACAATAAAATTGCTGCTATATTTAAGTTTAGAATATTACTCATATTAAAACTCAGTAAGCCATTCAAGCCGTTAAAACTACCAATACAGCAGGATTCTAGCACGCATGGCAACACTGGCTCCAAATCGACGTCGCTTCGTTCGTAAAGCTCGTCTCGCTCGACTACAATAGATACGACGACAATTTTATTCGAGGACGATGTTTAAATGTAGATTCCTGCCAATATTACGCTTTTGTTAGAAGATTTTAGTACATAAATTTGTCCTCATTGTGTAGCCAGAGGCTCTTGATTGCGGAACAGGAATTTGCTTTAAATATGATTTGGAAATTCCCGAGTTAGTGTATCGTAAACATTAATGTTTCCTTCTGAATTTTCAGAAGTCAGTATACTTAAAACAACACTGAATAAGTACGACCTACACACATAATTATCAAATGAAATGTTTGTATTAGCGCGATGAACCAGACTACATTACAATACAATTTATTCTTTATTGCACATAAACAAGACATTACACAGGAACAAACATTACAAAAACAAAGTACCTACATTTCGGCAGCCTTATTGCAAGGGTTGCTATTTCTGTTAGAGAACTACTGAAATGAAATAAAAAATAAGCTAGCTTTTATGTTTCTTCTGTTAACTTCCAGTGTTTTTCTATCTATGTCCTAAGGTTAACAAATGTTACTAGAACGACGAATTTTTTCGCAAAATTCCTGACTTTTCCCAGTAAGATTTTACTATGTTTTTACCATTATCTAATTATCCGTGTTTTCCCAAAGTCTCTAGGATAGGCATCCTACGACATGTACAAAGTTTGGTTAAGATTGGTCCTACAGTTTGAGAAAGAAAGTGGATTACGTTTGTATGGAATCACTCCGGGGAAGCCTTAACTGTTAACCGACCGACATCCACGTTTGAAAACACTTTTTGGTATTATTGTTTTTTGTTCCTCTTGGATATGTCTTTTTAAGGCTTACACTGCCTTCTTGATGTATTGTGCGCTACAGTTGTGCCGTGCCCTATACGCCATGAAAACGATTAAAATTTGAAAGGACCCTTTTACGATTAAATCCATAAAAGTATCAATTTCATTGAAATAAATAAGAGCCCGATTTAAGTGGAATCTCACTCCAGACTCCAGAATCAGAGTTTACTTACAAAATTAACTTAAACTAGCCATCTAACTACATTATATGGGTTGGGTCTGTTTACATAGCTACTGATCAAGTGATCACCTTTACTTTTCACCGAATGATTTTACAGCCAACTGATCAAAGAGTCAAAACCCTTTGAACATATTTAGGCTTCTCAAGACGAATTAAGTCAGCTGCCTAAACTATCTACTAAGTAAAGCTTTATAGAAGAGATAAATTTAATTTAAGTCTAATGATGTTATTCTGGAGCTTTGTAGGCGATGTTTAGTATAAAAGTGTAATCAGTTTATGAGTCCTTGACGTAACTAAAAACAGATAATAATAGTCCTCCGAGCCGATTTTTCGGTGATGGCGGCCTATCTCCAAGAGATTATCCAACTGCGCGGGTCTAGTTTTTAGTCCTCAAGTGTTTGCGCAACCCATAAGTGCACATTCCTTCAATCTCTTATTCTGATGTAACCATGATGAGACTGACTGACACGACCAGAGTGAAATCAGGCGCAGGACCGACTATTTATACATGCCCATCCGACAGCATGGATCATTTTACTTTTCGGACAATCAGGTGATCAGCCTGCAATGTCCTAACTAGAAACAACAACACAAAGTCATTGTTCTTCGCCGGGAATCGAACTGTCAGTTATAAAAACATGTCAAGTAATTCGTGACGCCGAAAAAGAAATGCGGTAGTTCAGATGGTAGAGCGATTGACAGTTTAGAAGTAACAATATTTATTTACATTACTTTTAATTCATAGTTCAGAATAAAATACTTTTATGCCACACGAAAAAGGGACAGACATGTCTTGTACTTACTTCTTAGAAGCAGTTTTGACCAGACAACTTCTTCTTCTTCTTCAGTTGCCATGCCCTAACGGGCGTCGGTGACCACCTTGGCAAAGTCTTCCCTATTCTTAGCCAGTCTGCTGCGTCTTTGTTGTTCGTCCATTTCTTGATGTTGTCAAGCCAGTTCATCCTCCTTCTTCCCCTTCCCCGTTTCCTCTCTATTTTCCCCTCTATTATAGTTTTCAAAAGCTCGTACTTCTTGTGTCTATATCGATGGCCAAAGTATACAATCTTTCTTCGTTTAATGACAACTTTCAATTCCTTTAATTGTGAAAACTAACTTATTTCTGACTCAGATACTTTATACCCGTTTCTGGTAAGAAAATCTATACCTACATTTTCCTTTTTACGTGACCCTCTATTCAATTAGGCTTTTCTATATATATAAATAGGAAAAAAAGTACTATAAATCAATCACCAACAAAGCCAATATCGCATGTGGGCTCTCGGCTCTCGGCTAAAAAAGTTCACATTATCCCCTTCAAGCGAATATTGTGAACAAGCAGTTTTTCATGGGCCCATTCGTTACAATATCCTTTAGCGACACATTTTGGTGCTGAGGGATGACCTAGATTATTCATATCAGTGTATACTTACACGTGTAAAGTACCAATTTGTTTTTATAATTTTAGAAAATGTTATATCTTGAACAAGGGACAGCACTTCCCGCGAACTTATAGGTTATACAAAAAAAAACTTTCAATAAATGAATTTTCTGGTTAAAGTTGCTTAGTTTCATTGACTGCGAGCAACCACTTATCAGTTTACGGGAATCTGTCCCTTACACCGAGTGTAAAAGCTCCGTTGGATTTCGTGACTTGTATGCCAAAATTACCAAACGTCGCGTGTTTTGTGTTCCTATTTTTTTTTGTGTAAACCTAGAGGTTACTTTCATAGGCGGAATGTTAGTGACCTAGTAAATACCTACTACTAATTTAGCAGCATCTGAATATCTGATATTTATCCTATACCTGAAATAGTGGCTACGGACGATCAGCGTCTTGGGCCTAAAAACTTGAGACAAAATGCTGAGTAGCAACCACAAAAATGGGGTGAAATAAATTTATTTGTATTTCTATGATAGGACTGTGAATTTCTGAAGAGATGGGTTTTCGGCTCATCGCCTTATCTATTCTCGACTCTCTTTACTGAATTGTACAATATGTACGGTAAAGAAAGCTGCTGATATAAGTATTCCATGTTTTTATTGCTCCCAGTCTGACATGGAAATAGCAAAACCAAAACAA
>JARACY010001741.1:0-52803 GCA_029255725.1 Scrobipalpa atriplicella | reverse complement strand
AAAGGGCGAAATATGAAAAAAAAAATGGCCCTACAAAATGTTTGGAGCCACTGGGCGCTGACACAATTTGTATGGGAGGGCCAATATTTTTTTTTTCTATTTCAACCTGTTTGTTGGGGAAACTATTTCTGTTTCATGGGTAGGATTACTCCCTAATGTTTGGTCAGCAAATGTTTTTACTCCCTGTCTGTATGTTATAAATTCCTACAGTCTCACATCAGGTTTAACTGAAGCATCTAATGTAAAATTTGTATAATAAGAAATATTACCTATTTTATTAATATCTAGGTATTAATGGTTATCTTGATTTGTTTTTTGATTTTCTCAACTAACATTCATTGATGTGAAGTTTATGGTAATTTAATTTTGTTCATTCTATCCCAAATACATTAATTTGCATCAATTTTCATTGTTTGGAAATAATAATATGAACCAAAACAGCATGTTTGTCCTACAACATTCTTGGAGTCATATCTATAATGTAATTCAAAAAATAATGTATGTGCACAAATTACCAATTTGAGAAGCACTTGTGTCACAGAGCTGTTATTAATGTGATATGCATTTTAGTAATATTCATTTTATCTGAAACATCAGTGAAGAAGCATTGCCAATTTCTAAAATTAATTTGTAAGACATATCTAGTACTGATAGTAAACAGAGATGTACTGCATTCAACAGTCCTTAAAGCCAGAGATTTTCCCCTATTTATATTTAAAATAAAAGGACTTTTATTTTCATTCTCTAAATTGTCTTTTCTATCTTCTACAAACTGTCTGCTTTCTCTAAAAAAATGTAAGATTATGATGAAAATTTTATAATTTTAAGATGCGACATTTATCTCTCGAGAAAGCACTCTGTTGTACGTAGTACAAATATGTTTTTACTGTAGGTATTCCTAGTTTATCTGAACTATCTTGCTAGACGTGGTAAACAGTACAGCAAGTTTAACTCTTAGTTATTCTGAATTATTTAAGTTACTTATGGTTTGTTTTAATCCCTTAATGATGGAAAAGTTTGACGAAAATTGTAATTATAATAAAAAATGTTGCATTAATCGGTTTCTTTTATTCAATAAGCTTCCTACAAATCTTAGTTTTATATGACACCCAACATAGACTACCCATTTACACCGCTTCTTTACTTACTTACTGCTGCGGCCTAGAGGCGCTTCTTTATTGCACTAAAAAAAGAAAAAAACACCACATAATTATTTCTTACCTGGTAATTTTTGTATGTGGAAATATTCTCAGGTATAATAGATAGCGGGGTGCTGCTACAGAACACCCTGAGCCTGGGCAAAGGCACCTTCAGGTTAATAAATAACAAAATTGAGAATAGCACGTTAGCCTTTTAAAAGAAAAAGTCGAACATCTACCGGGTGTAAGGGACAGCGTACCGAAAACTGAAAGGGGTTGCTCAGTCAATGAAACTGAACAACTATCAGCAAGAAAATCTTTCAGGAAATAAAAAAAAATTTGGCTTTACAAATAGTGTGATCGAGGTTGTCATTTTGTATGGAAAAGTAGAGGTAGATAGTTAGATAGGTATTTTTTTATTCATTTCCTGAAAAAAAATCCTGGTGATAGTTGTTCAGTTTCGTTGATTGAGCAACCCCTTTAAGTTTTCGGTACGCTGTCCCTTACACCCGGTATTTAGTACCTACCAAGGAGGATAGTACCTACGTACTGGCACATCTTCAAGCACATAACAGGTTCACATCCTGCATATTCCCAGGGTCCATTTATCCGGCGTAATCCAGCACATACTTACAACTGCCGCGAGCCGCACTGGACGAGATCCCGCGCCCGGTGCCGGTCCGTAATCGACTTATATCGCAACCAATGCCCCGGCAAAATATTTATGTAATTTTCTGCCACGGCTTTGTTCCATTCGCACCGCAAAAGCAAAAAATGAATGTATGGTACGTATAAATATGGTACATAATATAAAGAAATCAATTCGGATAGTTACAAGTAAGTAGATTATCTTTGTTTTTTTTTTCTGGTTTCATAGTCGAGGAACCCATTATGTTATTTTACACACCTCTGCATTATTATATCAACATAATGTATCAAGGAACTTGCGTTTAAAGCAAGAAAATAATCCCAAGGGATTTAAAGTTGTATGAAAATCCTTAATAGCCCAAGGGTTATTATGTGATTTGAATTTGGAATGTCATGTGAACTACTAAGAAAATAATTTTCAGAAAAAAAAAATATGGCTGTGTGTGTATTAAAACTGTTGCCACACTCGCCTTCTGCGCCTCCCGGCGAGTGTAAAAAGGCTGTATGACTAGTTATCTGTATGTGCTCTTTGCTTTGTATAAAAAAAAGAAACTAAAAAAAAGAAAACGCGGTTTGATTTTGCAAAAGTTTTTCTCTCATTGATTATTACTTCCATTTCGTAAATTGTCGAGTGAAATTAATATTTTGACTCCAGAAGACATTGTGACTAGTATTTTATCGTATTTTGTTATTTATGTTGAATATGTTAAATACGATCAATTCGTTTTTTGGAAAAATACGTAGGTAGTGGATTGTGAACGTGAAGTGTAGTTCAGTGAGTGTGAATTGACTTTCGGATCTGTTGCTTCTGGTATGTTTTCAATATTTATTTATGTATCAATATTACATGATTAGGTATATTTCTGAGCTTTATTATCTTACAGACGCCTGCCACCGTCTAAGTAATCTGTGCAGTAGGTGTGTAAAATATAGTATGCTCCTCGGGAATAAATGTGTCTTCGCCTTGGGCAGACTTGAATCCCTCGCTACATTCAGGATTCTTGTCATAATTCCCTCGCTTCGCTCAGGAATTAAAGATTTAATTCCCTCGCTGCGCTCGGGAATTAATCCTAGAATCCTTCATTCCGCTCAGGATTCAATATGCTGCCCGTGACGTTAGACACTGCTTTATTCCCTCGTTGCCTAATATACTATTGCAAACCCCGTCTTGATAATTTTTGAAAATTTTGCAAAATCTTTTCAGCCCTGGTTCATCATGCATGACATTTCTAAAATTCTCTTTGAGACCTAAGTGCTTAATGTATTGCCTAGGTACTTCAGTTTTATTATATTTCCTGAATAAAATCGTTAATTGAATTTCTTTATAATGTTCGCTCCGCCACATAACTTATTCAACATTACTCAAAAGTACTAAATTACGAAGAAACGGCCGCGGGCCGACCGTGAGATGCCTAATAAAAAGTTAATGAAGGAACCGCATTTAAAATTACCTTTTCAATTAGTTGCCCCGTGGGCCATCAACCCTGAGATGGCTCAAATCATTCTAATGAAATTTGCTTATTGCTTCAGAGGCCTTCAATAAAATCTTAAAATGTTTTTTTTTTTGTTTCTTTGCCGTATCTTATTACAACATGGTTTCTGGGTGTTTGTTACGATTTTTCATTTTTTATAGAGGTACTTAATGCCTGATACATACCCCAGCGTAGACAACAATAATGCTGTCGACTTGATACACTAATAAATTATTTCAGACATGTCTTAAATATCTTTGTTACACCACATGATGCCAGCCACTGTTTAATGCAATAAGTTACCTACATACAAATACATGTCACGTTAAAATATAAAAAGGTACATCGCTTTTACTCAAGCAAGAGTATATATAAAATATGAATGTATAGGTACAAGCTAGTAGCTGCAAACTTTTCATTGTCACTAGTAGGTACACTAAGTAAGTACCTACTATCAACATGTTCACGTAAACGACACAGTAAGTTGTCTATTAGGGCCGTAACATGGAAACACTCTCAGCTAGTATGGAAGGCAAATTATCGTGTCCTAGTAAATTGTGGTATATCGGGATGGGAAGATCAGATATCGATTTTAGCCTACGATGCAATCTGCGAGGCAGGTAGGTAAGTACTCGCGAGTAGGTAAGATAAGGCAACTTGACTATACCGGGTGTAAGCGTATACCAGAAACGGATAGTATTATTCAGGAAATGTTTTTATTTTTACTTTTCAATACAAAATTACCATCTCGGTCAGACAATCTGTATGGGAAAGGCAAAAACTTTTTTCATTTCTTGAAAGAATTTTCCGATGAAAGTTGTTCAGTTTCGTTGACTGAGCAACCCCTATCAGTTTATGGTACGTTGTCCCTTACACCCCGTATTTTATTAGCTGACATATTTTACGGATAAGTAGTCTATTACCTAAGCAAATAGGACAGGTTCAGGCAGCAATCGATAGCTATTTGGAATTTATATGAAATAAGAACTCTCTCTTTGTAAGAGTCAGTACTATATTTTCGCTTATTTTCGCTCTACGTTAATTAAGCTATATAGGTTAATACCTATTTATATTTTGGTAAATCACTCCCAATAATAATGTAATCTTATTGTTGAAATTAAGTATAAATACTACCAAAAATTCTCGTTTTAAATATTTAACGAAATGTTTTAAGTAGGTATGTGTTCAAGCGCGCGTAGCTGCTAAATAATTATTATAACCGTGTTAACTTGGAGGTAATTTTATGTAGCGAAGGATATGCTTGCTAATAAAATAAATAACTAATGAAGCAGCGCTGTGTGTTCGTAGTTCGCTATAGAGTTTATTTATTACATTTCAAGACATTTATTGTGAAATACTGGCTTCTTGTTAAAGTTTCAAAATGGTTTCAAACTTACCTAACTTTTTAAAATTGGAACAAAGTAGAAAACATAAAAATGTAACTTCCAATGTTTTTTTCTTCTTCCAGTCCAGATCAAACTTGGAAATAATTATTTGTAAATTGCTAAATTATTTACCGGTAAGAAAGTAGTATATAAGATTAAATATCTGAGGTAGGGAGGCAGAATTGGTTGTTATACGTATGACAAAGAGAAATAATATGTCTATGAAATAAATGTACACTTTTCATCATATTAAATTGACAGCTCTGGTAGCAATTCGTGGTTGCAAAATACGTGACTTAACTAATATAAGTCCATGCCTGTCACTTTCTATCATGAGAGAACAAAACGGGATGGCAATAATTTTAGTTGAGATTTAGTTAAGTCGGGGTGGTTACGAATCGGGCCCATTGTAAGGCCATGTAAGACGTAGATCTTCAAATATCTTCGGTATCCTTTTACCTAGCACAGTGGTTGATAGTTTTCTCTTTAGATTGTTCGTAGACTAGAAAATGTTTGCAATATCAAAAGCTATTACTTCTTTGATATCGCAAACATTTCATATTGAACGATGTTGGCTCTCAAAGAACGTGCACTGAGTACTAAAAGCCATCTTTATTAAAATTCTCCAAGAAAAACACTTAGTTCTGCTCTGAAATTCAGAAAATATAACTAGGGAACATTAAATAAAATATTTTATTCATTTTTATTTTATTTTGCTGTAAAATAAAGATGCAATCACTCTTTAAACTTATGATGATGAACATAATTTAAATAAGTAGGTGTAAAAAAAATTAACTGTTAGGTTCCCAAAATGCACAAAGCTGCTACGGCGTAGCGGTCGTAGCAATGCTACAACTGGCGTTAGATTTACGTTACAACTTCCTACAAATAATGTTTTAAATGTTAATGTTTGTATGTTTTTATAACTTTTCCGTAAAAATACCTTAGTATTCTCGAGATTGGGATCGCGTGATGAAAATATTTAAATAAAATTCTACTGTAATGCTAAACATATAGCAGACATTTTTTGTAATCACTATAGTCAAGATTTGCGTTCCAAAAGTACGGCATATTTTTGTGACCAGCACGAATGCCCCCGAAATTGATGATCTTGCGTTGGCAAGCCGTGTATTGTATAAAAGAGACGATAAGCCGAACAAACTAGGAACCTGTTGAATGGTAGGTACGGTTCTGCTCATTCTCACTCGGGGGTCCCTACCGAGCGGCCGGGTGGGGCGCGGCTGCGACCTGCGACACAAACGCCTACATAGTTACCTTTCCAGCCACTCTCACTGTTGGGTATCTTTTTAATATTTTTACTTTTTTTTTACAGCATTTTTTTAATTCGGTTTAAGTGATATTAATTCTAATTTCTTTGTTCCAGATTGACTCTTCACGGGGCTTGTGCTGTGATATCTAGAAAACTCGCGCGTAGTGACCAAGTGTTAATGTAGTACGAAAAATGTCATGTTTTGGAGAAAACGTTTTCATACTCCTCATTCCGGACTGAAACGCGCGTGTGTGTGTGATCTCAAAAGTGTAGTGTCGTGAATATGTGAGTGTGTGAGTGCCGTGAAGTAAAAGCGCCACCATGCTGCCTACAAATGTTATGTCTTTTATGAAGAAGGTGAGTTTTCTGATTACATTTTGCGCCAATCGAGACACGATTCCTTTTTAACAAAATTTTCTTTAATATAAAATTATTTCTTAATAATATAGATGATCTGCCTAGTGAACAGTAAACACGGTATTCGTGACTATTACCTACCATCTATTACATTACGTGACACGTTTAAGAATATCAACCACGACACAACGATATTCCTTATCACAACACAATAAGTAGAAATGAGCATATAATTTTTAAAAGATTTTGAGCTGTTTGCTGTAGGTATACTTACCTCTTTAACTTCGGTAGTGATACATATTATGTACTTGATTAACATCAAAAGTTCATGGTGGTAAGTTTTTCATATTGATGTTCATTGTTTTCTTGATAAAGTAATTAATAAAATTGCGGGACCGTCAGATTTAATAATCCATAAATTGCTTGTCAAGAACAATTAGCCCTTTTCGGAAGACACACTGTTAATTGCTCCCGAACGAAGCAGACCACAATTTTGTTTTCACGAACGCGCCCCGAGGAAAACCACTCATTATGAAATGGGTTAATAAATTTATATTTAAGCCGCGTTATGTTTTGGATGGACTTTAGCTTCGCTGTTTTTTTTTACGAAGCTTTAATTAAAACCCCCTGTGGTGTTATGGAGTAAATTTGCTACGGTAAAGCTGAGCACACATGGCCTTTTGTTGAGCTGAGCTAACAGTGTCGTCCGTAGCTGTGTGTTCCCGGCGTGTGACACAAACAGCATTGTGGCACATCGCGGTAACAAGCGGCTGGTGTCACCAAGCCGACAAGTTTGCACGCTACATACAACATCCTGTATCGAGTTCCTAAAGCTCTGGCCTCGTTCAAATGATTAGCACTACCGAGTCTACAGAATCGACTCTCTGCTTCCTTCGGCAAAGCTTTTAACTTCAGCAAACAATTCGCGTTTGCACTTTTTTTGCATCGCGGGTTCCGAAGCGGTTGCAATAAATTACTTAAAGCGGTTCTGTAACTGTTATTTCTGATTTATATAGCTAAGGGTAGGGTTGGGTTTTAATTCAATCCCTACACAAAGGGAAGTGTAACCATTATTATTGAATGGACAAAATAATATAAATGTAAATATGGTACGCCTATATGGTACTACCTTTTTTGGCTTTTTTACATGAGACTCGACTTTGCAAGTAAGTCCAACAGATGAAAGCGGGCAAGGATTAAATCTATGTAGAAGATGTGCAGATCTTCTATGATGTAGGTAGATGTTTAATATTATCCCATGTTCTGATAAAAGCAAAATTATTATAACTTTTGTAGACGTTTTTCTTACGATGCTTGAAAATACTTCTTTTTCATCTAAAACAGAAAACACATCCATAGAATTGGGAAGTGAACATTTTGCGAAACTATCAAAAGTCAACATTTTAGGAAACTCAAGTCGACATTTTAGGAAGTCGACAAAATGGTCCTAAAGGGAAAAAAATTATAACTACTTATTGCAATCGCTGGCCTACATTTTTAAGAGAGAAACGTTAAATGAGGTTATCATAGCGAGCAGGTATCCGTCCAATGTTTAACGCTCGACTAAGTGGAAACATCTCTTTCCTATCAAAACAATATTTCCTTACGATCCCCTTGCCTGTGAATAGAGCCTACGTAGAACAAAATTGAATCCGCGCACGTCTTTTGAACTGAGAAAACGGTACATTGAGCTTTCCACATTTTCTATTGGGCTATGACGCTAGACGCTACTTTGAATACGTCTTTAGAATTTTCAATTGCTACTTTACTCTCGTAGATCTTTTAAAAAGAACTCTATGTGGTCTGGAATTACGAATAGTAATGTAAAAATACTTTGGAATTTTATTGCGATTTTATTATTTAAACGTTTCAGGAGGTATATACCTAAAAGGAGGATAGTAGGCTATCCTGAGTAACGCAATCACAAACTTGCCTGTGTCTGCTGAACTTCCCCCTAAAGCGGTGATAGGTTCCATGGCTAGCAAAAATCCTCCTGCCAGCTCCCAGCCAAAATCAAGCGCCAACTAAGTTGCTGCTGATGTATAGGTAAAGGAGCTAGGGTTAGTAGGAGCCTGTGTAGCTATTAGATGAGCTCGCTTCATCGTTGACTCATCGCTAAAAGTTTTAGCGTGAAAGGGTCCGTGGCCTTTATGATGAATGTGAGAGAAAACGAAATGCATCGGTTCGTTGTTTGTTGACCACTGTTTCGTCTTCATTTCGACTCATCAGATGCGGAAGTGTCCGCATGACAGTTGGTTTGCAAGTTGTTTGCTTCACTCTTGTGAGGTATAAGTTTATTTCCTTTTAACCAGACTAGAGATAAAGGATATCGCAATGAAAAAGAAAACAGTGATACACTGTTCCATTTTTCCTCCCATAGGAATGTAAAGTCCGAAATTTAATATTCCAGGAACTTTCTAAACGGCTAAGTGGAGCTGAGACTAAGTGAGTAAACAGGCGCATAACTTTTGGTAACTTTCTCCTCTCGGTAGGATTAGAGGGACTGTGGGATGTGGTAATACTTATTAATTTACTTTGGACGCGATTCCGGTCCTTGCACGAGCGAGCGACGGCAACTTGCTCCAATAAACGTCCACGGTGTTACGTGATGTGAAATCTTGTTCACATTCTTGTTTTAATTAAACAACATTTTTTTATGCTCGTACACTCTATAGGTACATCCGGATAAATTCGTAGTTACTAATTATGTATAAACTTTTAGTTTCGATATTGCCGAAGAAAGATATAAAAATCATTTTTCTTCTGGAAAACATTTTGTAACTAGATGTTTTACGCTTTTCAATAAATATCTCGTTTACAATTTAAAAACCAGCCCTACAAATCGTTTTCACAAAAGCTGTTGGATAATTTAAAAGTGAAACATAATTTAACACTCAAGAAAGAGACATTTTGCAAATTGTTTTTGTCGTGAAAAACGTTTAGGTATATAGGATAAATTATTATTCTTTGTCCCTTTGTAAACTTTTGCTTTATTTGTTGTTTGCTTTTCAGAATGAGCTAAATTAAAACCGCCTTTTGTAATAAATTGCGAAGTTGATGATCCTCGTAGCGTGGAAGATTTAAATAACTACCGTTATTTTGTACTCGTACAACATTTTAAAGGGGGCCTGCCTTACCCTGATGTAGAGACAACCATGTTAATAAACCTGGTCTGCCAATACTTCTAAGAGTCTGTTTCAAAACACTACTAAAACGAAAGAGTACAAAATTGGTAACTTCATATTTTGACCTGCAAAATCCTTGAGGAAAGTTATCTCACTTGCATTCGTTAGAATTAAGTTATTAATGAAAAATATCCGTAAAAGCCTAAAATTAAGTTCAGCTGATTTCATTCTTTTTAATAAGGCGTGTGACAGTTTTGTTGAAAGTTTACGTTGTTAATTTAAACTGGTAGAGTGCTCGCTCGCCGCGCTTGCTTCTCGCACTAGCTTATAATACAACTCAAACTTGAACTAAGTGGTTACAACAGCTAAATTTGAATATACGACGCTGCAGCTGCGAATAGTTTCTTGCTTGCAACTTCTAATTGAGAAGCTAAACTGGTTTAAGTAACCAATTACGAATATTGTAATATGTTCTTGTTGGCCCACTATCCGATAGTGAAAGTTAAGCAAAGAAAGCCAGTGCATGAATGGCTGATCGATACATATGACAGATAGTGACACAGCTTTTACTCTGTTTATAAACGTACATCTAGGATCCTATGGCACGAGTATATCAATAAGTCTTTTTATATTCTACAAGAAGCACGTCATTGGTAACGCCTATAAGTTAAGGCCCCCTTCTTCCAGTGCTCCCTGTCTCTGTCTTTTTCTTTATGTATAAGGAGTACAGAAAATAACCACACTTTCGCTCACTTTTACGTTTTTATTTTATATAGAAAAAAATAAGCGCCAAATTATAAATCTATCCATTAATATTTCTGCCAAACCTGATTAGTAAATGAACTGCTAAATTTTCATAAAAATAGCATTCACCCAAGTCTCATAAAACTTAAAATACTCTCAAAATCGATGTTACTTCTGTTTTTTTTTTTATCGAGTCAAATGTTAAATATTGTGATTTTATCCATAAAAGTTACTAGATCAAACGTTTATCTGTACTATATATTTTTTTAGGATTTTAAATATGATGATTTCTATGAAAACAACTCGATTTAGAAACATAAATTTCGAAGAAGGGGCCCTTAAGCAAGAGCTCATTTGGAAACTAAATAACTATTTATATAACTAACTTAACATTATCATGTTTGTAAATGCCATTTATTCTGTTCCTATTCAATAAAGGATTATACTTAAATGGACAGAACGATATGAATAGACTGGACTAAATCCTGATGTTCTGAAATCCTGTATGTTCCTAGTAATCCATTATAACCAGAATTCTGCGTGTGACTCTCTGGTCAGGTTATAAATACCATTCCCGGAATCACCGCTGCTGTATGTAAGCTGTTATCGATTTTCCTATTCTGCGAGCGGCGCGGGGCTTGTCCTGTAATCGGGATAGTTGGAACATTTTCCAGCTAATTATTGCTCTGGAAATTATTCACAACTCTGTGATTCATTCGCGCGGACGGCTAATCAGGTTCGCATTTGGCAGAATTAGCTATCGGAAGTCGGCAATCAGTAGCAGCGGATCACTGGCATTACATTAGCATAAAATTAGCAACTTTTTAAACATATTTTATAATATATAGATACATTTCTTCGCGCTCAATTTATTTTTAAACACATTCACAAAATAAAATATTTAATCGAATGTAATTTAAATTTTAAACATGTATTTATTTCTTTTTACAATCATGAATCCTTTGTCATTCTCTAGACTAGAGCGGATGATTTAACTTAAAACCATTTTAGAGGATTTTATACTGCATGAGAACTACTTAACTATGACAGCAAAGTTTGACAAAATTTCTTGCAACTTGAACCTAATACAATAAAATAATGAAAAAATGTCAAATGTTTTTCAACGATTTGTAATTTTATGAATAATTGAATAAATTTCCTATGAGATTGTATTTTGATATAGAAATAACTACACCTATCAAATACATAACTTAAATGTAAATAAAACAATAAATAATTATTTCGGACCGGATAGGTACTATCATCGCCTTCGTATACATACCTATCCTATACTGTTTTTATTATGTTTACGATACTAATAAATTGATTAGTAAAATGTCTTACTTAAAAGCTTTAGATAATTTATAATTTTTCATAAAGTTTGTGTCAGTTTAAGCTGCCACCCGTGAATGGGCGAGAGCGGGGTGAGGTCGGTATAGATGGAGAGGGGGAGCGGGTGTGCGACCACCGGTGAAGGGGCCTCGGTAGAGATGCGCCCAGAGATATCATCCGGCGCAATTATCACTGCCAATGCACGGTGGATCCACCACGAACAAAAAGTCATTAGAACTTATATTTACTATTCTGTGATTGGTTATCGGCAAATCATTAAGTAATGACCATAATATATTAAGGTATAAATAGTTCCTAGATTATTAATTGATTTCATACTTTTTCCTTCGGTCAAAGTGAACACATCTATCATCACGCACGACGCGCTATCAGTGAGTCATTGTGACCCCATTGTTCTCAATATTTTCTGAGAATTAAGGTGTTTGTGGAAGTGAATTTACAATGGATATTCAAGTTACTGCAGGTACGTAATATTGTTTTTTATTTTTATCATGATGTAATTTTAATAGTTGTGGTATTTATTAGGGTGCTACGTCAGTCAAATTTTTGTTAGCGAAAATGTTTGAAAATGTAACTTTGTTAAGAGTTTTAATTGTCACGGAGGGAAAAAGTGGGGTTGAGATTTACATTATTTGAAAGCTCATTTAATAAGTATTTTCATATGATAAAATAGAGCTGCTACATCCCGCTACTTTTTTGTACATTAGCCCGCTACGACATAGGTGCAATATCGCTACGCGATTGACTACGTAACTGTGGATTTATTAATCATAGATTTTTCTTTCCTTTTCAGGTAACTCGTACGTATGCTCTTTTACGAGAGAGTATGTGTTGGAATTGTGGTTTAAACACACTGGTTCGGAGACTGAAAGATGCAAGAAAGTGCTAGAAACTTTGTTGGAGGCGCTACCAGACTCGGAGAATGTAGATATTTCTGAACTTAAATCACGTGTTGTTTACATAATCCACCAAATTCAAAAGTATTGGAAAGAAAGCTGTCGTATTCGTGAGAAAGTGGTTAGCAAACGTCCAGAGTGGTTTACTACTAGAGAAGTTGTAACTTTGCCTAGGTGTTCGGCTTCTTCTCATCCGTCAACAAGTGCCAGCCGTGTAGGCCGCCCGCTTAAAGATTTTCAGCAATGTAGTTCTCGGTCTCAACGTAGAAGATTGACAGAGTTGGGAATTCCACAAATTCTTATAGAACGGTGTGGAGCCATATTAGAGTCTTTGTCGTCAGGACACAAAATAAATGTTGACAAATTTCAAGAGTTTTCCTTAGAAACAGCTCGCTTACTCGTTAAAGAATTTCCGTGGTATTATCTCCCTGCTTCAGTACACAAGGTTTTAATTCATGGAGCTACTATTGTTCAACATGCCTTACTTCCTATTGGCGAACTGTCTGAGGAAGCAGCAGAGTCATCTAATAAAAATTTTGAAGTCCTTTAGACGCGAACACACTCGCAAAATGTCACGCGCTACCACCAACTTAGATCTTTTAAATAGACTCCTTTTACATTCTGATCCTTACATAACAAATAGTAGAAATCTTCCACGTAAAAAAAAGACTTGTTTATCAAGAATGGCCCTTACTTTATTGACTGATTAAATTAATATATTATTAGCCCTAGTACTATCAACTTGTTCTACATACTTCTCGGCCTTTCGGTTGTTATACTATTATATCATAATTAAGGCTTTATAATTAAATTAAGTCGTTTAATATATTGTTTATTATTAATAAGTTAAGGTATTTATATGTATTTTCTACATAGAAATTATTTTAAGTCCTATTTGAAAGTTGTATTTTTATTTTATTGAAATTTTTGTTAAATATTTTTTTTTCTTAATATATATGTACACTAATATACTCAAAAATACATTTTATTAGTATTCCCTATTTTATTAAATATAAATAAAAACATTTTGTTTCAAATAACAACATTTTATAATTTTTACCGCTTCGCTAAGGGCGCGGAACCACCGTGCAATGCTTCCCAAATTGAATACTTCAATTAAAATGATCTACTTGATTGTATAATTTAGAACTTGAAAAGGTTTTACATATTATATGATGTTTCGATTTTATCAAGTTTGATGGTATGATGATTGATAAATCATACCGATAATTAAATCAATAAAGTGCGCTATCAAGTATTAAGACTCAAGAGAATCTACAAATTATGTGAGAATATAAGCTGAATATAATATATTCATATTATGGGCTTCCTGTCTTCACCGAAGGGCACGAGCCTACAATATTAGGGTGATCGATCAGATCACCTTAGTCGACCACGCAGGCTCAGTACGGGTTGGTCGACTTAAACTAAATTTTTTTTTTTTTTTCGTAGGTGTGTATATAGGTTTCCTCACGATGTTTTCCTTCACCGTAAAAGCGCTGAATTAACGAAAAACTCATTAGTACCTCCTGCACAGGAGGCAACAACGGCCCTATCCAATCCACTACACCAGCGGGACTCCCATATATTAAAAAATAATAAAAAATAATAATGTCACCCGTTTGTATTAAGGGGCTGGGGATGATACTAAGATAAACCCTTTAGTTGGTTTTGCTAAGTAACGATTTGCACGCCAGTCAGTGATACATGCTCTGAAGCCACTTTTAGTGTTCACTTGGCACCACCAATAAAAAAATGCACTGTTGGCATCTCTAGAGCCGCCGGCCGGCTTGCAATGATGGCGTCCCACTTTGACGGTTCTATTAGCACCGAGCGTTGAGCGTTGAGCAGCGAGCGGCGGACGGCGAGTGACATAAAGGTGCAGTTATCAAAGCGTGCATATTAAACGCACCCTTTCATCGCGCCGCCACCACGAAATTCTGCTCTAAAGTCGCTAGACGGAAATTTCGTTCCGCCCCTTTTGTCCTCGCTGCTCTATTATTACTATTTCTATTATAATCTCTTATCTCTGTATGGGATGAAAATTAAGTTTATTCATTATTTTTAAGTAAAGATATTATTTTTTTACTAGCCTGCTTTGTCTCACTGCTGGGACTCCCCATTTTGTTTTCACTTTATTCGGTCTTGTGTGATTTGCATCCTTTCCTTTCATTTGTCCTTTACGAAGACGTCCATCTCATCACACCATCTTTTTCTGGGTCTTTCTCTGCCACGCGGTAACCGTCGTTACCCAAAATAAACAAAATAATTTAATGATCGCATGGCGTACAATCATGTTGTCTTTATCGTGAACATGATTTGATCATACTTACTTAGTCATAGATATTGGATACAATTTGATATAGCATAAAAATGTGTGACAAGTGCACGCTTCTGTACCTACGTATATATTCAAGCCATTCGCATTGAAATGTTCACTGAAACGGCCAATTCGGAAATGGTTTTATGAACGTTACAATAATTCAGTGAAACAAACATTCTCGGTTCGACAAACAAAAATGTTTATCCACAGTTTTGTGAAACTCCACCGGAGCGATCTCTCTACCGAGCTGATGAAAACAAAGCGATTCAAAATGAACGGAACGCCTGCTAAATAAATGTTTTATGGATATTTTTCCTTTTTAAATGCTAATTCATCGTAAGGTGAGAACGCTTTCAGACAGGAAACCGTTAAAAGGGTCTTTGAGAACTGCCTATCTCCTTTTTTATCTTTTGGACATTTTCTGTTTCTTTTTAATTAGTCGTAAAACTGTTTGATTATTTATTCATGTATTTTACTTAATTAGCAATCCGAACCAAATTAAAAAGAGAAAAATACACTAAGTATTTGATACGTTCGTAGGCGTTTTGCTACGATTCGTTGTAGCACGCTTCTCCTCCCCTTAATCCCTCCGATCAACGCTATTTAATCATCATAGCGTATGAAATGAATACGCAATAGCCTCCAAAACCAGGAACTTAATTATAGTCATTATCGCTCACAAACTGATGGTATATTCAACATAATGATCATAACAGTTCATGGAAGCAGTATGTGTGATGTGGATCGTAGGTGTGTACGGGAGTAACCCAGGCTATTATTATCAAACTGTCCTTTACTTTCAGGGCAATAGCGATGTATTTTGTTCTGTGACAAAAACGATTCGGAATGACAAGGATCATTAAACAGGTATAGGTGTTTTGATTGCGACCGATACCGACATAGATATAAAATGTAAACAATTGAAAAGCTAGACTGAAGGTAATGATTTTTGAAGATAAGAAAAGGATACCATTCATTTGTGAGAATCTACTTTCACAAGTAATTTGTATTTGTGATTAGATTCTCACCTAGACTGGCATATAAATATTATTGGCAAGTGCAGTGTTTTGTTTTCGCTCGATTAATAACTAAAAACTTTTTCATTGCTATAAATCGTTATAGTGATACAAATGTAAATATCCGTCCATCACAATATTAAATAGCAAACAAGTATTCGCTAGAGACCTACATCTACTCGTAGTTGACATCAGTACCCTCTTCAAAAACTTCTCGACGTTTCGGAAGATTCGTTTTTGTAATACGCACAAACATTCTTCACATAAAAGACGAATTTCATATGAAAAGAAACATCAAATATTTTGGATTTAATCTCCGATGTTACCAATTTAAACGATTTTTCCTCGAACCGTAATGAAATGGTGTTTGGTGCTGCCAAGGAAAATTCTCTTATCACGTTTTTTTACTTGATCTTCTATACATTTTATACCTACGTCTGTAAATCGAGTGAATTCCGCACATTGAATATTTCTTTTTCGATATGAATAGGATTGCTCAAACTTGTCAGACGTGGCGGAATGACCTTTCGGCCGTTTTCCCTACCCCATTAGGGATAAAGGCGTGATTTTGTGTACGTATGTATGTAAAGGATTGCTCTTGACTTGTTAGACTAAAGTGACAGAGAGACCACTGTAATGAACGTTGTTGGATAACCATACAAAATGAAATCATAGGTAGCATAATGATAGCAGGTATTCATTTTTAGTTATAATTCAAGACTCATAATAGAGACTTTAAAAAAATATCT
The DNA here is from genome assembly GCA_029255725.1 of Scrobipalpa atriplicella. Classification (NCBI taxonomy): domain Eukaryota; kingdom Metazoa; phylum Arthropoda; class Insecta; order Lepidoptera; family Gelechiidae; genus Scrobipalpa; species Scrobipalpa atriplicella. The sequence continues at coordinate 36,326 of JARACY010001741.1, read as the reverse complement.
GTATTTCTTTAGGTACGATAGAAATGTTAAACCCTAGTAGGATGAATACCTTGTTCATGACATCATCATCACTAACCCATCTTATCCCATAGTATCTCACGGAGTCGGCTACCTACCGGCTATGGGGTTTTTCATGACATGAATAGGAAATAATTTTTGCCATACTAAATAATTTTATGACATACATACTTAAATTATGTCAGTAAAACAGAGACAGAAATTGTATACCAATGAACTGGAACTACGTCTTTACAGTTGTTGTTTATTTTTCAATAGTTACAGTTATCAGGCATCGTTTAAAGGGAACGTGCTTTGAATCGCAAGTGCCGCCGGACGAATACTCTTTACGACCCACGGACTGTGAGTTCCATGCAGTACCCATTATAGATGAAAAGTATTTTATTGCTATTGCTAGAGCGTCCCATTACAATAATTGCACTATTTGTACGTATAGGTACTAAAGGCAAAAGCATTGTTGAAATCGGACGAATAGGGTTTTCAGTTTCTTAACACGTTCAGACTGGCGCCATAAAAGTGGTGCAAATTTTGTGTACACTCCATTGTAGAGTGTCCACCGGAGGCACCTGCTGCCTAACTGGTGAATAACCAGTGCGTCACCGGTGGTTTAAGCCTACCTAAACGTAGCTATTTTAGTTACGAAAATTTTACTACTGGAAGTTATGTTATTCATTACTCTGCGATTGGCAAAGCATTTCGGAGAGCTTGTTAACAATATTAAGGTACCAAAGTATTTTCACAATATACCAACGCGATTTGATCAGGCTCGTCCGTTTCGTTCGGCTTACCGACCATTCAGGACAAGTTAATCCGACATCCGACTGTGAGACCGCACACGAGCCTGGCGGCGGCATCGATTTTCCCACCAATAATAGCACCCATCCCATATACCTGCTAAAATGACAAACGCATTCGCATGTAGACTATAACGGGTGTAACGGACAGCTTACCGCAAACTGATAGGGGTTGCTCAGTCAACGAAACTGAACAAATCTCACCTCACATGGCTTTTCCATACAAATTGTCTGATCGAGGTAGTCATTTTTTATGGGTAAAGAATAAAAAAAAAACTGAAAAAAAAATCCTGGTGTAAGTTCTTCATTTTCGTTGACTGAGCAACCCCTATCAGTTTGCGGGAAGCTGTCCCCGTGTTACGCCCCGTATAAATCCCAACGAATATTACAAATTAAATACTTTAACCATTCGCACATTCTAGCTTAATAATATGTTCAATTAGCATGGCTATTTGTTTTCATTTACCTGAAAAAGCAATACGAACAAAATTCCTGTTGAGAATGTATTGAATTGGTTGACTCTACGAATTGTTCCGCATATAGTTTATTGTCCTCGATATTGATATTGTTCATCGATAAGAAATTTGGGCTTCAATCCGGTTATTTTTGTTTTAACATGATGCGATGAATTCCATTTGATTCGTCCAATCTACACGCCTGCCTGGTTCGATGGGACGTGTTCATCGAACGCTCCAGGGCTGTCGGTAACCACCTCACATTTTGCCATTTCTTCAACCCGGTGGGCAATAAAGAGCATTTGGAATTCAGGCACGTAAAAATATTTGTATTGTTGAATTCACAACGTCCAATTTTTACATCTGCCTGGCTTCTTTCATGACGTCACGTGCGAACCCTGCTATTTTCGTCGATTTTCAACCCGTGTTCTAACGTTCCCAGTACCTGCTAAAATCTGTTTATTTTTGATTCGCACCGCGATCCCTATTCAATCGAATCTTCAGTGGCTTTTTGCTTTGATGTGGCTTTACTACCCACTCTTTTGAAGTGATGTTTACAATTTAGAGGGAATTGGATGTAGAGTACATTGTAATCGTGCTTGTTTTCCTTTGATAAGCTATTCTCTTTGTAAAGTAGTGCAGTTTTTATGTTCACTGGTTCATACCCGTTCATTGGCTCGTGGATAAATTCATAAAACAAGTCGGAGCTCACACATGAATGAAACATTTTATTACATATTAACCACTTTTGTAGTGAAAAGTTTTCACTTTAAATTAAAGAAATAAATTCGTAATTATTTTTGATCTCGTTCCATTGTTTCAAGCTTAAATATTAATTGTATATATTTTTAACGAAAACAACTTTATTGAGCTGGCCAGTGTGGTATCATCACGATCATACTCAATTTATCGAGCAATAACAACTTTAATTAAAATTTTCAGAGTAAAAGTGATGCAAACCTGGAGTACAGTGAAGGGTCGTTATTGGGTCCGTATGGTTTGGCGCTATAGAGAGTTATTTTTGTCACACTTGTATACAGCTGGCACATGACACTGTCTTTTTACCCGACTGTCAAGGATGGATTATGTTCTTAGACAGTTTATTTTTTTAACTGAACCTATCGATTGGATTATCAAACTAAAGAAAATTAAAAGGAGATTACCAAAATATTCATAAGTCATAACATGTTAAAACTCAATTAAATACAATGAATTGCAATTGTTTTTATACATGCAGTCGGGTTTTCAATTGTTTTTTATAATACAAGTGTCGACGTGCAATACTTACCGCCCCGTAGTGTACTAGGGTTTCATGAAATCTCCATGCTGGTTGCATCTGGCAAACAGACTGGCCTCGCAACAGCCGCGCGTAATTAACGCGGGAAGTTTTTCAATTTGCATCACCACGAGCGTGCACCCTGCACCGCACCGCACCAGTAGTGCACCAAGTGTTTAGTTTATGCTAATGCTAAATTTAATTTATAGGGAAATGATGTTGGCTGTGGTTGGGATATCACGCTCTTTAGTTCTGAATGAAATTTTAATTATCTACCAACTGCGACTACAAGTATAACAGAATAATTAGGATAAAACATTATTGTGTTAGCACTACCGCTAGGATAGTTTAAACATAGTACGCCTTACTTTATTTATTAGGATAAAACATTATTAAAGTGGCTAGAGATTCCTATCAGTATTTTCGTACGAAAAATACCTCATGTCGTCCGAGGGATCAGATCAAGATACGAGGTAAGGTGTGTCCAGCTCATGTTTACGGCTCAAATTATACGTCCCGACCCACCCAATACCCCGCCTAGATGAGATCCTTATCGTTGACTACCCTGCTCAGACTTTTTTGCTTATCCAACAAAAGTTCAAGAAAGCATTAGATAAATGGAACGAGATATTAGATTCGATATCAGCGAAGGTCTACTAACATTTAACAACAGCCAGATGACTTCCCCAGACTTTTGTGAGAATGTTAAATAGATAAAAATATTATTGTTAAAGTCTTTGTAGGCTTTCTTAGATTTCACTTATTTTGAAATAAGATGAAGCATCGTAACTAAAAGAAAACTTACAACATCAACCTTGGAAAGCTAAGCGGTTTCATTTTAGCTGTGTTTTAGCGAAGAAGTTGATAAAATTTCATCGCTTCGTTGCTACGGCGTAGCAAGAGTGCTACATCGCTACATCGCAGGCTAAATTTTTCTCAAAAGTGATATAACTGAAATCTTATTTATCTATTATCGCGTCCGCTTGTGTTGGTTCAACCGCGGCCTGTAGCCGGCGGCTGGCCACGTGCAGCCGAGCAGCGGTGCATTAGTGTTTTGCTGTAGCAAGCTTTGTGCCGGGGGCGTGCTCGGCGAACAAAACCGGCAATTTCATTCAGCGAGCGCTCAACAATGCGCGGGGACGTGCTTAGCCGCTGCCCGGGCTAGGTACGTGTTCCACCGCCCATTATACCCAACCCACCGTTCAAATAAACCACGCTAACTGCAGATTTAAGGATATTTAGTCCGATACCCGTTTAGACGTGAGCAGCATTAGAAAGTTTCGCAAAATCGTATCGAGATTTAAGATAAACTAGCGGTGTAGTTCGACGTATCCATTCTTTGAATTTATATTGTTTCCTAGATTACCTTACCTTGCCACTCAACAACCTTTTTAAAATGATTCAATAGTTGCACGTAGGACCAATGCTTGAATTGAATAATGTAAAGATATTTGTTCCGTCCCTCTACGAGGCTTCAAGTAAATCTAGAAAAATGGCAATGGCACGGCATTGAAATCCCGTGTTCCACAATCTATCGCTACCGATCGGCATATGTTTCTAAATTGTGCGTGAGCGTGAAAAGGTTCTATGCCAATAAGTTAGACTCGATAAATCTTAAGAAAGGAAGAAAGGCAGTCTTACTTTTTCGTATTGGGTGATTGAGAAAACACTGAAACTCAGAAGAGAATTGTAATTTGTTAGTGAGTAGGTAATAATTAATAAAATTAAATTATAAGGCACATGTCTCACCTTGTACCCTTGACTATACTTACCTACATACATACGAGTACAACTACTAACAAAAGTAGCTATATTTCGCATTTTAATTTTACTGATGGTGATGTAATTTAAGAGTAGCGTTTCTTGTCCACGTTTAAGACGCAAAAATAAACTTGGGACATAAAGAGACAACCCACGCCGTGTCTGATTGCGGGAGGATGTGTGTGTGCGTTGCTGTGTGTGAGTGTAAACAGGATTAAAGCGGGTTCGAGTGAGCGCTGCGCCTGATTTAGATTTATTCAGCTCCGTTGCCGCACGGTCGACTAAGAACCTAGTCTGAGAACCTGAACTGTTTTAATGAATATAGAATAAGAAGTGCAAAAACTTTCACAGGCAAAGTTTTTTATGGATGCCTCAGCCGACTATTCTTTTCATTTCATGGTCATGATGTCTATCTTTCAGGAGATTTACCCATAGCTCGTTAGTAACTTTTTCTTTTCCACAGCAGAAGAAAAAGAATTAGCACATGCATAATGTGTGATTTATTTTAAACACCCCAAAATAACTCTTCTAGTGAACTCTCAACTGGCTTTAATACTGTGTTTGATAGAGGCGTGATAAAACACTTTAGCTTGACGACGGCTGGCTCTTCAACTATAACCTTAATCTGATTTCTGGAGACGACGCCGCCGGATGAAAGCCCGCAAAACATTAAATCTCTCAAATTAGTTTTACTCTCAATAAGTTTGGTCCCTTTGTCCAGTTTATTACATTGTTGCGGTGCGACCGCTCACTCCGGCGGCGGTTTGTGATCTGTCCGGTATCAGGGATTCAGGTTAATTCTCGTTTGCTTATTGACGTATTTTCTACTATTTTGAGAGGGCTTTGAGGAAATGTTGCTTGAGAGTGGGGCTTTGAGGAAATTTTGTTTGACTTGATACCTTACGAGCTGTCTTTACATTTCCCATGCCGTCTGTCAGTAGTCCTGGACCCTAGTGAACCTTTATTTTAGTTAGATATATCAGCAAACTTAGCAGTGGTTATCCTTACTGGATGGACGCTTTATACTGTAAACAACATACGTGGTAGGATGTGTTAAATTTTGCTTCTGTGGTTTGGCTTGCTGCTGTTGACATCACTCACGCTATTCGCTGGATATATTTTTTTCTACCGTACCTAATTATTTACATTTCTGTAAACTTTTTCTATGTGCAAGCAGTAAATAAATATGTACCTATTTATATACGTGCGATGTTGGCTGTTGGGGGAGGATTGAGACAAACACAGTGCGCGGTGTTCAGACGTGTAATGAGCAACGATAGTTACAAGCTATGCCTTATATCTAACTTATGACTAATGAGTGGAGTGTAGGTAAGGTGTTACGACACTACACCACCCCCCTTAATTTGAAAAAAAAAAAATACATGTAGTATCTTTTTTTATATACTAGAAAGAATTTCCTTATGCTAATTACTAAAAATTTTCAAAATATAAAGTTCTATTTTCTTTTTAAAATTCATACAAGTATATAACTGAAATTTCTGGAAATGTAAAATACTACTTTATAATGATTTAGAATTACGTTACTTTTATTCTTCTTCTTGAATTTAAGTGCTAGGCACTTGTCGGTGGAGTAACCGCCAACTTTCTCTGTCTTCTGCCAACGATTATGTATTTTTATTAGATACAGAAAAATTTTACAAAAATTTTACAATTTTAGAAAAATATTCTTTACCTAGATTTTCATTTCAAAAATGTTCAAAAGAAAGTTGTTAACATGACACAAATTCTATTAAAAAAAACAAAGGTCTCAATCAATTGCGTAACAAAATATGAAAAATTATTATTTTATGTTGATATTATAAGTCCTATGAACAAGACATTGTATTTGTATTGAATTCATACAAATTAAACTAATATTTCATTATTATTATTGACAAAAGTAAAATATGCTTGTATCTTAGTTTACATTGCAAAGAAAACATTTAAAAAAAAAAAATGTTAATTAACTTGAACAAGAACACTATCGTAGTTAAATAATTACAATTGTGCGAGAAATATGATCAATAATATTTTATTTTACAATTTAAATTTTAAGTTTTATTTAGTCTGAAAAAAAAAAAAATGCTTAATTTCCCGTCATCAATTTCCTCATTCAAAGATTCAAAGTTGAAAATATAGACAACCATAAATATAAACAAAAGTCTCGGAAACCATAAATGATCTTGTTAATAGTTGCATTTCTTCATGAATCTCAAAAAAATGGGTAAACCATAAACAGCTTAATATATTTATTTATTTTTGTAATTGCATTAACAAGATTAAACTCAAAACTTACGTTAATGCTAATCTAATAACTTTCTTATTTATCTAAATATTCTATTCAATCTAAGGCGTTCGTTTAAGTATAAAAATAAATAAAACAATTTGTAACACATGTAAAGTCTAAAAGTTACCAAGTTTTGTCTGCTAAACAACAAATGAATTGCCAACTTACTTAATCATATACTCATACTCACTGATATAAATTAAAAAAAAAACTTGTTCATTTACGATTCCGTTAAAACTGACTGAATGACTAACTATAACTTACTACCTGTACCTGTAGGTAAGTAGGTACTATTTGTTTCTTCTTATTTTGAAAGTTTATTTAATAATCAAATCTTCTTCTATTAAAAAGGGTAATAAAATAAGTAAACATTCTTTGTTGCAAAATTCAATTCAATCGATTATAATAGGTATAATATAATATTCTTACTACATTAACACATCTTTCAGCTGTAAAATCCTGAACTAGTGGACTAACTAGGTAGGTTACCTACCTCAACATACTACGCTATTATTATCTTGTAGTTGATACATTATTTATTTTTCGTACTCATTTAATACATTTATTTTCATTTCATATATGGGCTGGCCAGCCTTTACTTATGAATTATAAATCGGTAGCACATTTATATATTTTATTATTATTTATGGCACTTTTCTACCGACCTGTCCGGACATATATTATTATTATATTGGCATACTAGCCTTTAATGAGTTCCACTGAACTTCATTTTAATATTAGGTCATATTTTAAGACATCTTGTGTCTCCAACTATCTTCACAGAGGAATCTCGTTCACACCATGATCAGATGAAGGATCTGAAACCTAATACGTGCCTTTTTACCCTATCATTTTGTAAACAATGGGTTTGTCATTATTTTGCATTTAAAATGCTTATCTTTTCTTTATCTCTTCAAATCCATACTATAATGCGCAAACTAATAAATCATTTAGCTAATAAAGCATCAACTTTTGGTTGTACAGGCCAATCGTATTCAGATACATTATTAACCAAAGATTTCCGACTACTATTTTAAAATATGCTCGACTTCCAAACATAATTATACCTACATAATCTGCACTTAGTGAGACCATCTGGCTGCAAATACAGTAAGATGACGTAACAAATTGAATTAAATATTAAATTTATCCAAAATAATTTTAATACCCAACTACTGTATTGCCGATCTTCTTTTCTCCTTACTTTCCACGTCCGTAATTAAGAGACTATAAATAAACTTTAACAGGCATTAAAAGATTTTCTTATCAATACCTATTTTGCCTACTACTGCAAAAAAAAAAAATATAAGTCTCTCTGTTTTGTCGTATTATTGTTTTATTCCTAAAGTTCTTATAATGTAGTTGAATTAAAATACATACACAGGTACAAGTACATATACATATAATATATACAGACATGTAATGGTCATAAATTCATAAGATATTCAAATAGCTAATATCAAACGTAAGAAGAAAATTGCATTTCATTTGGTTACAAGTACAACATGTTACTTTGTACTTTCAAGTCAGCAAAATTGTCATGTAATCACCTGATTTCTAAATACGGATAGTGCAATAGAATTCAATTAAAAACAACTAGGTATCTAATCCGAATGAATGACGCATTGCATCCAACATTTCATTTCTATTGAATCTTTGTAATACGAGTCGTTTGTTGATCAGAAACTTTTCTAGACATGATTATGATTACAATATTATAATGATGGCACTGAACTCTGTTACTAGGTTTCATCATTCTCAACATTAGGTATAGAAACACGTGTAAAATAAAGTAAGCAAACGAAATTTTTCGTAATAGGCTTGACGCCAATATTTCGATTCAGACTTTTAAAAGTATATACTATTGCAAATATCAGAAAAAAGATTACGTTTTTGACTTAACTAAACCAATAACATGAAAGAAACATAAAAACAATACAAATGTAATGTATACATACATATTTCCACGCCTTTATCCTTTACACTGTAAAGTACACTGTAACCTGTAAAGTTTACAGGGTAGGCAGAGTATAAAATTTACTTAAAGAAATAAAACTGTAAACTAAAATGACTAAATTGACCATTTTGGTTAAAATTTTAATAATTTTGAGCTATTTTTATCAGGTCAATTTAATTACTACGCTTCTACTTGTTCTTAAACGTCTGCATAGTAAACATACCTAATTATCCTGAAAAAATTCTGACACAATTTTGAACCTAATCTATTTATAAATAAGAATCATTAACAGACACACATACATATCTATAGGTATATTATGGATAATACCCCTGTTACTTACTTACGTAGGCATGTGTTACGATTACGGGGTAGATGGAGCGTCAACGGCGTAATAGGATACGTTTTCTCTAAAATTTTGAAAAAAATTCTATGTCGTAATAGTTTTGATGCAAAAGAAAACTACTCTATTAAAAAGAAATTTACAAAATGTTGTACTTTAAAATAATGGTCATGAAAAACTTTTAAAGATACACAAAAAAAATGCAATGTATAATTTTGAGTTACTTACCGTGTATTAGAACTTACCTTTCTTCTCTCAGCTCTCACATTATAATAAAATTGTTACTCCAAATATGTTCTCCTCCAGGAAGTTTCTTACAATGTAGCATGTTCCTTACCTCTTTATTTTAAGGGTTCTGTAGTAATTTCTATCTAGAATTCAAATTTCTAAATCACTTCCATTTAAACACAATAACTGCTCTCTCATTAAAAAAAAAAAAATTACAAATTTTCTTTTCTATTACGTAGGTAGTAAGTACTGTTAGTCAGTCAATTTTACCCTAAAGTACTTTTTCTCAAAAATACTATCATTGGTACTTTTTCGCTTTTGCTCAAAAATATCATTTCGTATTAAAATTAATATCGTCAAATCGGATTAAAAAGTTATCCTTTCAGTTAAATAGACAAAATAGAAAAAAAAAACAAACACCTTGGATAGAATTTAAACTAGGTACTTAAAATATCCTTATCTACTTTTAACTATGGGATTGTGGCTATATTATAGGTTAGGTATAGCCATCAGGCAATAGAATTTTAGAACACACAAAAACAAATTAAAATTCATGATTGGTATTTGGCACAACAAATTATAAAAAGAGAAGAAAACTTGTCACTTCGTTAAATTCATGGTTATGTAGGTATATAATTTTACATAGATCACACACAGTAAACCAACATTAGGTCTTACATTCTTATACAAATCAGAATGAGTTTTATCTTTTCTAAGTATGTTTTTTTTTTTTACAAGTATCTTTGAATAGGTACAAAGTGCAAAACAAAATCAAATTATTGTAGCAAAATTTTTATCGGAATTCATATTTTAACATTTAGACAAGAGACGAAATTAAACAAACTGACCGCTGAAAAAGAAATTACAGAAATTTTGCACACACAATTAAAATAAATACCTGAAATAAGAAACACTTACGCATATTTTAGTTATTTTCCACGGCGCACTGTAACATGGATTATTTCGCTTTTCTACCTTTTTCCAACCTCGATTGACAAATTTTGGTATTTTATTGGACAACACCTGATCAGTCTGCCGCGTGCACTTCCGTCTCGAACAACCTCCCGGCGCCCTGCTTACTCTGCTCATCTTTCATCACCAACGACATCTGACTCGAACTCTCTCCCTGCGCCCAGCAATTTACATCTTTCTCCAACGCATCTGACATCTCTTCGACTTCAACGGCATCTTAAGTTTTTAACAAAATATTGAAAAGTAGGTATATCGGTATCTCCATATTGAAATCCATTCTTCTCATACATGGTTTTCGGCAAAAACAGATATCTATACGTTATGGATGGTATCCATACGATTTGTAAGAAAATGTTGTGCATATGCAAAAGTTCACATTATTTATTTTTACAGCAGCAGTCCAAAAACACAAAAAGTCACGTTTTCAAACACATAATTTAGTTCCCATAGTCAGTTCAGTAGATATTTAGTCACATGGCACGTTGTAACTGAACACCGAATATTGTCTATGTAGCACTATGTCACTGCATTCTTAGTCCGTTTTAGTTCACTTTCTTCACAATAATCGTTTAAAAACAGTCTTAAATCACTTCATCTCCACCTAACAACCAACCACACCAGGAAACCAAAGCCCAGCACTGCCCAGAGGCAGCACTGGCAGGGTCGCCATGCGATGTTGGCTGTTGGGGGAGGATTGAGACAAACACAGTGCGCGGTGTTCAGACGTGTAATGAGCAACGATAGTTACAAGCTATGCCTTATATCTAACTTATGACTAATGAGTGGAGTGTAGGTAAGGTGTTACGACACTACATACGTAATATAATATTTATTTTTAAGTAGTTATTACACGTACACGTATGTATATTCTACGTAGCGGGACAACGCTAGACAGAAGAAGGAAGATCATACGTAATATATTCTTCATTGCATAAATAATTATTGATTAAATTAGAGTTTAAACATAAAATAACACAAATGTAAGCTTATCTGTAAAAAATATCTTTTCCAGCCAGTCTAGTGTATTGTTTATTTTATCTCAATTAAATATTATTACCTATATATTCTTTCCACTAATAATCACTCTAATTCATACTTTCTTATCTCTACACTGAAAATGTAAGAAACTGAACGCTTTTACTGTCGGTCGTAATCCAACATTATGCGAGTTTTCCTTTGTTTCCCAAGAGAAACTAGATACCTTTATCTTAATTACCTATAGCTATTGGTTACTTTAGAATCTCTTGATGAAATAACTCCAGTGTAAATAGAATCATCAAAGAAACTTGAATATAAATAGAGGCATGTTTAATTAAAATCTAAATTAAAACTAATACTTATCTAAACCCAAGTGACTGCTCGTTTTAATTAGAACGGGAGAGACTAATATTTTGGATGTGCGCGCCTGCTGTACAATCCAACATATTTTAGTTGCTCGAAATATTTTTCAGAAAATTTCTTAATTAATTTCGTTATGAAATTTGCAAAATTCTATGCAGCAACTTTCTCCAGTATTTTATTTTAGTAACAGAAGTTTGTAGACTATGTTCAAGATAAAATCTCGACTATTTATCTTTTAAGAGATACTTAAGCTCGATATCGTCTTAATTAGCTTTTTTTATTTACACCAAGAATGTCATAAATTTTAATTTGAACACAATATGGATGGATTAAGCATTGCAGAAATGCCTATAAATATTGTTACAGTCCGACAAGACTTTCAAAATAAACCACAATATCTCTGTATGCACCTTAATAATTTTAAAAAATTAATAATGAAACAAAAGCAATCTATTTAATTTATGTACCTATCTGTGTGTGACGGGTATTACCTACCTATATTCCATTGTGTTGCCCCGTCCCGCGTCCCGCAACCCCTTCTGCACTCGGCTCGCTACCGCTACTTGCCCGCTACCCACCGTATGCCACGAAACCTCCATTGTGCTCATTGTGTGTCCAACTCCGATGTCGAACGGAAAAGAATAGCCTCAGGAAATGGAGATCAATTTAAGGCTAAGATGTGATTATGTGGCAAATGAACTGAATGCGGTAATGGAGTGCTTTTCTTCTTTGAATCGAGTTATGGAATGGCCGTACTCAAGATAATCTTTTGTAAGTCCATGAGGCTTTCAATCTCCCTGCTCAGGCCTATCTTGACCTTTTGAGATAAAGCCTTGAAAAAAAGCGATATAAAAAAAGGAAAAACGGAAACGTTTCAAATTTTAGATGAAACCCCGAAGACAATGAGAATTGTGAAAATCGTCGCAAGGTCAGGGGATAAAGTAAGGGTACACCTGCCGTATGCCAACAGCAATTAGAGTGGTAATGTAAATAGCGGCGGAGGCAACAAGTGGGTCAGCGGGGCGGACCTCCCCGCGCCCGTGCCCCCGCCACCCCCGCGCACCTTCGGGTCATGAACAGCCGGTGTTCATGACCCACTTTATCTCAAAAATCGCTACCAACAAGCTAATCGCAACTCCAAGCTGAGATCGACTCGCTGCTAAATAGATTTCTTGTAGGCAACGATCCGATAAACAACTTATCGACTTATTTAGAAGCTTTTATTACACCTACAGCTTTGTATTAGGATCTTGTGCGAACAAAAAATTACATAATAAATGTTTCGCCATTTTAGTTGATGGCGGAAAACAGTGGAGCAGCGGATTATCAATCATAATTAAGATATTGTTCCGAGCTCCGCCGACTAAGTCCAGTTGCTCGGTCAAGTCGAGGTAGCGTGCGGTTGTGGCACTAAATTATCGTTTATCATCATGAACGTGCCTTCGGGAAAAAAAAACTTGAGACAGAGATAAAATATTGTTTTATATATTTATTTAATTCATAGAAAAATCTCACAGCATATACATAGTTTAAAAGTTTTAGTTTTATTTAAAACACAATAATCATCACTCCTAAATTAATTTTAAAAAATACGGACTCGAATGTTTTCTAATAGATTTTGTTTCGAGTATGATTGACAAATTAGACCATAAATGAGTTTTTATTAATATATATGGAAAAAATGGCCGTTTTAATATTGTAGTCTACCATCATATGCAGAATAAATTATGAATTATAGAGAGTCTATTCACGCGTCTAGAGTTCTTCTCCAGAAGGTCTTGCGCAGTTGGGACTTATAATACCACTGCTTACTTATACATTTTCTTACAAGTATTCAAAATTTTCGCGTTTTATTTTTATTGTTTTTAATCTTTATCTATGACTTCTTAGAAATATGACAGACCAATCCAACATTTTAAATTATTTTTTCAACAACTTATCCTGTGCGTCTATTAAATTTTATGAGGCTAATATAATAATATAATATTTTCCTAACATGTTGTGAAGAAGTTTCTATTTAATAATTCCCGATACCCAAACAAGTTTCCGGTTCGAGTAATGTTAATGAGACTTGCAGTATCGCGTGGTGGTAAAGTTGGCGAACTTGAAAATTAATCTCCGAAATTCCTAGTACGTATTGATTTTACCTAACTCACTCAACGGGTCTGCTGTAGCTGTAGAGCTACGGCGTAGCCTTTTGCTACGAGTGGTTCATAGAGTTAAATTTTTTATATTTTATAAAATGTGGCCTTATGAACTTTACACATCAATCTGATTCTAAATTCTCCTAATTCAAAGGTGTTTTTGTATCTGACCTTTATATTTGATGCTGTGTAATATTTGTGGGTTGCTAGTTATAATAAATCTAGCATGTAATAGTATAAACGATAAATGTAAGTTTAGATTACTTTATTTTATAAGTTCACGGTTTTTTATAATGTATATTATCATACAAATATCATATCATTGTATATGACAGCTTACGTCATATATTTAAAAGATAATAGATATTGAGATCCAAGAAATTGTTTTTTAGATCTCGTAAATTACAGTATAATCTTTCACTTACCATAATTTATCATCGTATAAAATGAATGAAGTTGCTAATTTTACCTCATTGTGGAATAAGGCGCCTTAAATGCAATCTCGTAAATCCTCTTTTCGCCTATTTAACAAGCGTTCGCTGACTGGGCACTGATACGACTTACCTGTTCTGCTGAGGCCTTTTCTTCTTCACTCTGTAGATGATACTGATGTACTGCAATGGAACCTCAGTTAAAAGCTCCCGTGAATTTGGGATTCAGTTGCCGCAACTGTATACAGCAAGCAACAAAGAAATTTTAAGAGATTATTTAGACCGTGAAACAGAACCAGTTTCGCTGTGAAACTTAGGTTGAATTATGAAAATAAATTGGACTCCCCATACAATCCCGGTTCGGTGTCAGCTGTTCAAGTATGTTTTTTTTTTCATAATTCGTGCTATGTTCTATAGAGATAGTTGTTCACTTTCATGGTCTAAATAACACCTTAAAATCTGTTGAATGAATTAACTGCATAGAATTTTTAATATAAGTTTTGATCCTTTCGCGGTTGTTCACTACTACACTAATTAATTTTTATCTTGAACGGGATTATTACCACGATTATGTTTAAGTATTGTTGTAACATAACAATCTAATTGTATATAATTTTTAGTTTATTAACTATGAGTTTGAATAACTTAGGGCGATCATGAATATCCAATCTGCCTTTTTCCTAGCAGTATAACAGAAATCTGTTTTCTGTTTAAGTCAACAAATAAATTTTGCAGTTGCTAGGTAGTTCCACTGCAGTCAGTTTGTGTGGTCTCCTAAGACCTTGCCTCGTTTCGCCCTCGTTTTTTATCCGTCGCAAATTTTATGTGCCGGAGTCGACTCTAGAGCTCTACGTGGAATTCAATGATCGGCATTTATACGACTCGAACCATCTGTGATACTTACCGAGTAAAGCATTAGTTAGATCGTTTTATTGCAGATACTATTTGTGCTACATTTTCTGCGCCAATTTATTTCATACAACTTACTAGATACTAATTTTAGATTTACAATTGATGTGTGGCTACATAATTTTATAAGTATTTAGTTATTTCTAACAAAAAAATAATCATTGTTATTTGAAATAAATAAATATTTATTAGAGTTTAAAAGGTTAGTTACACACTCTGTATCGCTAGTGACAGGTTGTCAGCTCAACGCCTAAAATTGCCTTGCATGCCCGAGAATAGATCTAACTGAAACATTCTATGTAACCCTATCACTCCCAGTACACTAAAGTACCTCATACCACCTGTATAAGTGATCGGAAGAGCCATATTACGATCTAGAGTCGGTGGTTCCTGCAGGATGCTGGGGGCTGGTTACATCGTCTCGGTTACAACATCCGCCGCGACCCAGCTTTGTCACACATCCTTCCACCAGCGCCGCAATTTTATTTATTTAATTTAATTTATTTTATTTAATCTTACTACTTTATAAAAATACGGGGTGTAAGGGACAGCTTAACGCAAAAATGATCACCTCGATCAAGAAGTGGGAAATTCAAAAATCATTTTTATTTTCTGAGAGAATTCCCTGGTATAACTTGTTCACTTTCATTGACTGAGTAACCTTTATCAGTTTGCGTTAAGCTGTCCCTTACACCCGGTATATTTCTACTATAATTTTTTAAATGGTTCGGTTAGGACTGGCACCAGCATGCACGGATCCCTTAAAAGTTATGTAAAAGATACAATATCTTCTGCCTTATGTTTTAAATATTACCCTCTTCAAAAACTACACTATGTCATACTTAGTAGTTAAAGTATCTCCTTGACAATCCATGACACCTCACTATTTTAACATGAAACTTTTAATTGATTTATGGATAGATTATCACTATTTTAGAGACTTTTCATTGTTACTTTGTCGAATTATCCTTTCTTTCCAGAGAAATATTTTTTTGAAATATGATTTATTCTAAAAGGACGTAAGTCACAAAGTTCGTCCGTGTGTAACTTTTTCCTTTGCCAAGAACCTTGTGCCCCAGCTTGTGCCAAGAACAAAAAAAAAAGTGACAACTTGATTGATTGTCAGTTTTTTTTTTTCGTATGCATAGGCAAAGGATATTGTGACAGAAAACCGAACTCTGTCCAAAAATCATTTTTTTAAAATAACTCATAAAATATTGTATTAAAAAATCCAAAAAAAATATATACCGTCTTACGCACAAAATCTTCGAAACAGTATATTTTTTTCAGTACCTAATGAAAAATGAGGTCTTGTGTATTCGGAAGAGCCTTATTAGGGTGTTCAGTTGGTGGTTCTTGCAGGATACTTCGTCTCGGTTACAACATCCGTTCGACCCGGCTTTGTCGCGATCACGACGACGCACTTCCGCGCACCGGCACCGCAATTTAAGCAATTTTCTAACTTTTTAAAGAATATTTTTACCCTCATATTTTTTTGTCCCCGTTTGATTTATGTTAGTGCCTTTCTTTTTCGCTTATCTTATAGGAAATCTTTAAAACTACGTCTTAGTAATTTAACTTTTCTCGGTCTATGGGTTTACTGCTGATAGTTCTACTGTATTAGCAGTAAAACCATAGTATATTGCACGTAGATAAACAGAGAACTTTTATATAGGCATTGAAATTAACGCGATATACTGATAACATTTTCTTTTCGAATATTAGTAAAATAACAAACCACGCTATAGTATATAGTTCGTTCAAATACTGATGCCCTGTGTTTACCTCATAGCGGAAACACAGGCGAGAATTCATAATGATCTAGGCCCGTATTTATAATCAGCTCTCAAGAGTGACAGCAAGTTTGAGTTCGTATCAGAAATGTCACTTCAGTAGAAAACGATCTGTCAAATCCATACTTAATACTGTTCTCACTCTTGAGATCGCTTTATAAATACGAGCCTTAGTTACATATTGACACTGAAAGCCACCTAAAACTAATATGCGTTCAACACACGGTTTCAGAACCACAAAACAAACGTGGAATGATCGTTTCAATAATTGCGTTCCGCGTTGGTCTCCGCTTTATCTCTAAACAAAACAAACAACCGCGCCATTTGTTTCAAATCGTCCTGAAATAAAACGCAACAGCGCTTACCGATAAAAACACCCTCAATTCAACTTGATTAAAACAGTAATTAATTTAACGTTCATGTGGTTGTCGCCGATGATGCCTCGTTAACAGGGATTACATGAGAAATTTAATTTCCATTCTGCAACCGTAAAACTGAGAAAATTGTGGTTGTTATACGTTACACGTGTTTCATTCATAACTATTTATAGAAACCACCTACTAGAACAATACCAGGGCTTGCGGCTCTCTTGGAAATAACAACAATTTTCCAACGCCAACGTCGGTCTGGGAATTTTATCGGGAACAATCTGCAAATAGATACACTAAATCGATAAAAACTGTAGGAAATAAATGGAAATTTACGGGAAACCCCCGGCGCTTTCCCGCTGTGATAAAAACAGGTAAATTCTTCAAAGTAACTTTCCCGCGATCATTACTTTATAAATCACACAAGTGTCCCACATGGCAAAGGGCAAGGGTATAATCGCAAAGGAATCATTTAGGAATACGACGGTTATTGAGGGGAAAGTTTGGGAGCTCGCTATCCCCGAGCTAAGCAATAAAACCGCCCGCAGCCGAGTTCGAGAGACGACAATATTGATTTTTCCGTCTGTGATGTATTTCATTCTCCATCTGTTGCTCTCCATAAAATTTACGACAGCATTACTGAGTCGTTATTTTTGTATGAAGTTTATCGCGTCGCGGGACGATGGTTCCCTTGACACGAGTTTTTCTGACGCCTACTCCCTTTGTTAACATCACTAATTCGGGAATATCTCTTTGTTTATGAGGCAGGAAATTAATTAGATTTCTTGCAATATTGCTAGCTTAGATGATACCCATATCTTCATGTGCTGATTAGTTAGGTCCTAATAAATGTTTGATTATTAAACATTTTTTTGGTAAATAAAAATATACCAAGTACGCTATAAAGATCACTAAACATTACAATAAAAAATTGTGTTCTTTCAATAGATTATATTTTCAAGAAGTCTTCAATGAACTCTTTATCAATTTGTTTGTGCCTTGAAGCAGAAAGGCAACTCAATTTGATATCTTTCGACTACAATGAACGTTGAAGAGAAATATATAAATCTTTTACTATCATCACAATAGAAAATTGAAACTTTGATGTCTTTAAAAACATTTATACCTAACACTTGAGAAAAAACATAAGCCAATTAGTCTTTACAGATATAGAACAGTGAAGAGGATGAATTAAAATGTTATTGGACGAGAATTAATTCTTAAAGTTAACTTTTATACCTACCTACTGTATGGTGACAAGCTAGGCTAAGATTTATTACTAGCAAGTATATAGATTTATTTGTACACGTATCTAAATTGCCTAACCCATTTAAACATTATTGTTGTAGAGGTACAAATAAACAGACAGTAATTTGTGATGGCAAACATTTGTTCATACAAATATTATCTCATAGTAAACAATTAACAGAGCGGTATACGATTTGGTTTAATAACTGAACAATTGTGTGAACGTTCCCGTTTGAATAGCATAGTTGTGCACACCGTGACAATAGAAAGATACACATGGAATGTAATTCTGCTTTTATCTAGCTAGTTTTTTTCTCAAGTACCAGATTTTTTTTCATGCTGGACAGGGAGTGACATAGAATGTGCCAGCAGTTTCTCTTCCCGGACAAGTTTTTCCAAGTTCTTTAAAAGTCAGCGAAGGAAGAGGGTTATACTTAGTGAATTGTAATTTAGGCGATGGGCTAACTACCTGTCACTATAGCGATACAGATTTCAATCTTAAACCCTCAATATTTGTCAGAAGTGGCGAAAACTCATTTTACTAGGCTTTTTTACCCCGTAAGGGATAAAGGCATAACTTTATGTATGTAGGTAATGAACAGTTTCGTGTTTGTTGCAGATGGTGGCGACAGAGGACACAAGTGCGGTGCCGGGCCACGTGGACAGCCCCGGCACCTTCGGCAAGCTGCGCCAGACGCTCTCCTCTTCGCTCCTCACCGCACAAGACAAAGGTAACTGTATTCAACTGTGTTATCGCAAGACAAGACACTTCTCTAGTAGAAAACTGTTGAAAGTTTGGGGAACCTATCCAACGCGGCCTGAAGCTGCTTAAAGTGGCCGGCTGCACCGCGCGGAGCAGCGCGATGCCGCGAAGAATTGCCAAGTTCCGTCAATCAAATGTCTATATTTTTGCATAGGTCTATCTTTTTTACACACTAAATCTATTTCTATATTGTACCACGCTTTTGAAAAGTTGGCGTTGCGTCGCGTCGCGTTGCTTCCCGGTTAGAATTCAGTTACTGGTGCCAGAAGACACGTGAGAAGCTTGAAACTGTGGTGGAACTGTAACAATCTACAATTTCTGATGTACGAATTCCTGGCGTCAGGTGAAATAAAAGCGGAGACAATTTGTTGAGGTAACAATAATCTACAATGTTGAGTAACTTAAAATACCAACGTTTATGAAAACGCTACCAACAGCACTCCTAGAATTACAATATTTACGCTGTTACGAGCAAAACTCACGAGTAATAACTATTCCCACTCTATTACTTAGTAAGCTTCTATGAGTGCAACACATTTATATCAGTCGTATAGGTAAACCAGAGAAAATAAAGATTTAAAACACTTCGTTCGCGTTAACACACCTCACTGAGAAAATACGACGAGAAAACTAAAACATTACACGAAACGTGGTAAGCTTACCTACTGCTGCTCTGAATGACAGGTGTAAATGGAAAATAAAATATCTACAAAGTAGGGTAACTATACTATACAAATAACTATCTTCAATATGTGGACCACAACAAGCGCAAATATTAAAATGGAGGATCTTTATATCACTAGCAATTCAATCATAGTGAATCCATAGTCACCTAAAACCATAAATCCATGCATTCCACAAAATTAATTTAAAAAAAAGGTTATGATTACAGTTTATTATTGCCGTAATCTTCACATGTCAATTTTGGTCAACTAACTATTATATCAATTCGGAGTCAATTAAGTATCGTTTGCATTACATTGATTTTGCGATTAATTTTGTGAGGAAAAAACGAAAATAGAGTCCCAACTATTAGGTTTGCTCTCTCAAACAACATCTCTCAAAATCCAAAAGAAGCCTAAAAGACACTACCATTCCCACAGAACAACGAAACATCGATTAAGTGGGATCATTTACTCGGACTTTGTTACGTGGGTAGACCACTAAGATTTAATATACTCACCCTTATTTAGGTTCGTTTAGTTGTAAATCCGTCCATTTAAAATCTTATGTGGTTCACCTGTTTGCTTTAGTAACCCGTATAAACTGGTAAATAGTTAACTAGTTACACCATTAAGATTATTTAATTAGTGAAAGGGATTATGGGCGCATATACGGGCAGTGTGCGACGCAATTTAAACCAACTCGTTTAATTCCACTGAACGGTAATGCCCGTTGAGGAAAATGGTTATGTGCTTGAATAAAAATGTAGTTTTTATTCATTCATAAGACTGAACTGGCAAACTTTACTAACTTTTATGACTTTGCTCTTTGAATCTTTATAAATGACATAGTTCATCTTCCCGGGAAACTAAGAAGCAATTTAAGTTCAAACGAAGAAAAAGTACAAATATTTGCATGTCAGTTTAATATGAATGTTAGTTTGTTCGCGTCGGGAACGTCGCAGTTGTAGTATGTAATGGTTGGTTTACTCGCACATGAATCGCAGGCGAGGTTACACCAGCGGCGGCGCCATATTTCAGCGCAAACTTTGTCACTTATCCATTTCACGTGGCGCGAGCATCCGCCGGAAATTCTACCTCTCTCCTGTCGTAATTTGAGGAAAAATAAAATATATCAGTGTCATTCGGGAAGGTAGGATAACGGTACTTTTCAAAACCATACAGGACCGAAAGTCCTGTTAGGAATTTCACTCTATTCTTCGTGTCACTCTGATTTTGTGTTGTTGTTTCGACCTAAATGCAAACACATTTTGATAATAAATTTGTTACTCAGAGTTTGGAGAGGTATATTTCCAAAGGGGACACTATAGTAACTCCGTATAATAAAGTTAGCTAACTTGTTTAGCTGTAGTGGTAAATTTTCGAGTTTAACGTAAAGTTTCCTGTTTTCCAGGTTATAAAAGTAATACAATGGCACAGAATTTATATAGAACGGAGCACAATAGTACACTTATACGAGTTATTGTTAGACTAGTCGGGTTCAAACAACCTTATTTCGGCCGGTGATTTATGTAGGTGCAAATGATGATGATAGCTGGGACACAGAATATATAGGTATATAGTACTACATAGCTGGGACCAATGCTGAAATAAATTGAAAATCCAGCAAACGCTTAAACTGATTTACCACTATGTTTATTGACAATCGTTATCGGAAAGATTTATCACCCACCTCACCACTGAAGCAGCGTTAGGCAATAATGTACCACTTTCAGGAAATATGTAGGAAGATAAATGTAGCCATAAATGTGAAGGCGCAATTGACTTCCATATTACAGGGTCAGTGGGGTCGTTCCTTAAGGTAATGCCTGCCGTTATATTTCATAGGAAGCTCGTAAAGTGAATCAATCATCGTGGTATCACCTCTTTGTACAACCGCTCAAGGGGTACATATTAAAATGCATTGAATTGCAAATAAAATATGATCACAAAGTTTACACCATTAATTCCACGAATTAACAATATCCATGTATTATGTAATAAATATGCAACTTAATCCAATAGGTAATATGATTTATTTACCAAGTTAATCCCCTTATTTGGAATGAATTTGTATTCGGCTGCTGTTTCCAAATATTTATAACAATTTTGTATTCACAAAACTTTAAGCCCAAACTCGCCGCAATCATGGAGAGTATTCTCGCCTGATTCCGTGAAACTCGCCATCTTGCTAACATTGTTCGATTCAAACGGAATTGTACTATATTATACTTGTTATTATTATATTATACTTGTAATAATGAACCCGCTCCTAATTGGCACTAAACCCATCGTTTGCGCCCAAATCTTCATTGTTCTCAAACAAAGAGAAAAGAAAATCCCTAAGCGTTCTCATTTTATACTTTATTGTTAGGTTTTAGGTACAATTATCGGACTTTATATGTAACAAAGAGTATACCTTAAACCTAAGTGGGATCCAACTTTAAAAAATATTTGAGTTTTTCTGACGTACGTACCTAATTAATTACGCTTTTGCTACTGGCCATCCATCCATGAAACTTGACACATAACAATATAGGGTATATCCCGAAATAGGAGTAACTTTTTGGCGTGGGAAAATGTTTCATTTCCACGGTAAAACTCCTTTTTACTCAGAGACGCGAGTGAAACCGTGAGTGGAAAACTAGTAAAATTATCTTGATAAAAACATAACAGCTCACCTTTTTTCTTTACACTATAAGAAATTTCATTCACAACAATAAGGAAAACGGCCTCATCAGGGTGAATAAACAAAAAAGAAGAACAAATTAACATCTAGTCATGATTACAAACGAGAAGGAACTTTTCAGCAAACAAAGTTTATGAAGTTCGAGTCACATGTTCAGAATAAATTGTAGGTGTAGCTGGTACTCGTGTCGGGAGCAATTAAGGTTAGATCGCACTTCGCGGAGGGATTGGGGGGTAAAGAAATATTAATTAAAACTGAGTTCCATTCATAGTACTTAAATGCAATTAACTGGGTAAATATTTTATGAAATTTTGCACACAATTTATTTAAGTATGTTTTGTACCTCTGTAAAACAAAATTTCGATGTTGTGGCTGTTGTAGCAGTAACATTCATTACGCGTCCATTTGCTCCGGGCAAAATTAATAACTGAATTTCTACTGTAAATATTGAAGCATCATAATAGAATATTTAATCACGAGTACTTAAATTATATTCAATAAACCGAACTCTATACGAATGTATAAAAGCCTGTATTCTTTCAATACTTTTATTTGTACCCGAAAACAACAACTGTATGTATGTATATAGACCGAGAACGTTGACGCTCGCGGCTCTAGCATGAAATAAAATACATAATTTACCTGAGGTTATGAGACTGGGACAAAAACGCGCAGCATTTGATGGAAGGCGGGCGAGGGAGTTTGCAATGGAATTTGTAAGCATTTCTCAATATTCATAGTGAATATCGGGCTTATGGGCCTCCCTTGTGCTAAGTGGTGCCCCGCACCAAGCCCGCACCAGTCAAATAATCATAGCTCACCGAAAACACAATGATTCCAAAATTCGTGAGGTATGATTCAAGTAAAGAAAGGTACTGAGAATAATTAAAATCTCTATGTTATTACTAGTTCGTTGTAGTAACAGATAGAAAAGGATCCCGTGTAACAAAATATGAAAAAAATAGATAGATAGATAGATAGATAAGACGTTTATTTTCACAACTACATCACACATTAACAGATAAGAGATACATTTAACAACTGGTACATATCACCAAAATAACAAAACAACAACAACAAAAGAAAACACG
This sequence comes from Scrobipalpa atriplicella, assembly GCA_029255725.1. NCBI lineage: Eukaryota > Metazoa > Arthropoda > Insecta > Lepidoptera > Gelechiidae > Scrobipalpa > Scrobipalpa atriplicella. Next base: position 12,796 of record JARACY010001741.1, on the reverse strand, counting down.
TAAAATACAGGTAGTTAGAAAATGTGTGCTGGAGCGATGAAAAAGGGTCAAGGCTCAGTGCAGCTTTCACCCATCGAGGGTAAAGCACTGGTTTTCAGCCATCACCCATAAAATGGTTTCCAGTTAAATTGATTATGATTTATTTGAGTGATAGTGGCGATAAAGGCGAGATTATAATGTAAGTAATGTATGTATGTACAATATTTTGAGTGACGGTGGCGCCACCTAGCATGGGTTGTTGCTTAAGCCGCAGCGGGAGGCGGCTGCCAGGCTGCCACGCATTGTTAGTCCATTCCTCCATTGCCGCTATGGAGGTAGACACTAACTGCGGACTTATTTGAATTCCTATATCTTCATTCGTAAGCGTAATTTAAAGTAAATAACAATATTTATATAGGTAACAGTGTCAATTTTAAAGCAGCTAAAATATTTCGTATCACAGTTGAGTTGACTCATCGAACGATATGAAGAATACCCTACGAATTGTATCGGAACATAGTCTGACTGAAAATATGAACAATCTTTACACATTTAGAAATATCAAAATACCATAATCTTTTGTCGATCGTGCTGCTGACACATCATGGCTTAATAATAGATGGTATCGATATTGAAAATAGGAGTATTTCGTACAGTTAGAATTAACTAAAACAATCTATCGGCAGTTTGTTCGTATCGATTTATGGGATTTTGGTCCATGCAAATTGGATACCAGTTGGATTTAATTACCAATGAGACACTTGACCTATTTTAATTTAACTTTGTTCGTGCTGAGTTCGTTCGTTATGTTAATTTCTATTATTATGATATGAAGTTGAAGTGCGCGTAGACGAAGCGCGTAGCATCTTGCTACGGCGTAGCACATACTACGGCGTAGCTATCTAACTGCTCTGTAGATGCATGTTCCATGCTAACAAGCGCAAACTGAAACTGCTAACTAACTACTGTGTGTTTTGTAGACTGGTTATAGGATGCAGTTTGTACGTTAATATAATATTTTAGTAAAGACCAAAAGCAAATGTATAATAACAATTTTTATCCAAACATGTGACATAAATATCCAAAGAAGAAATCTACTTATTTTACACTATTAATATGACAGCTACTCTATAAACATACATACATACATATAATCACGCCTCTTTCCCGTTGGGGTAGGCAGAGACCACATTTTTCCACTTGTTACGATCCTTACATACTTCTTTCGCTTCATCCACGTTCATTAATCTTTTCATACACGCTCGTCGGTTTAGGGTACTCTTGACCTGACCTAGGACGTCCCCGATTTGATCCAAGTACGTGTGTCGAGGCCTTCCCCTTCCGAAATTTCCATCCACACTCGCCATATATATCTGTTTGGTCAACCTGCCTTCACTCATCCTCTCAACATGTCCAAACCAATTCTACTATATAAAAGTGTACAAAATATGACATATTGTAATTTTTTTTCGTAACAAAATGATCAAACTATAAACAAAAAAAGCGTAACATCATAATCATGTCATATTTAACATTAGGATCACAGAAAATTGACAGAGTATGTGTTGTTTCAGTGACAACAAAGCTGGGTCCCCGGCAAGTGGTGGAGGTGCCGGCGGAGCCCGCGCCGACCCCGCCCCCCGCGCAGCCGCCGCCCGCGCCCACCGCCAAACAGGAACGGTACGTCTTTTCACGTAATGTCTATCGTTTTCCATACAAGCTCTCTACACTAATATCTTCGTCAAAAGCTCATGATAACGAAATGAAGGTTTTTCTTACCCTTTTTCTTATATTTTTTCTTAGTCTTTTTTCTTTTTTCTTATATTGTAAGTGTACTTATAAAAAGAAGGTAAGAGAGTATGGCTTTGAAGTCTTTACCGGTTGAAAAACTTACTCATCTACCAACAATTTTTATACTATGCTCTTGTAAATAAATTATTATTTCATTAAAGGTGAGGAGGTACTAAATGAACCTCAACTTTAAACGCTGACTTGGAGTTTCTGTTATCTTATCATGTCACATAAACATAAACCTTACATATCTTTTCTATACAGAAATGGTACAAAGAACAAAACATGATTTGATGTACTTCCATAATTTAGTCTCTTTTGTCATTTATTTATTTTTTACATAGAGCGGAGAGTTGTGTTCCTTACACGGTCGATTCTTTTCACACCCAGGATGCTACGCTTCATAGCACATTGGCAAACCTTGAGTTTTATATTATAATATAATTTATTTTTGTGCTCCTGAAACAGATGATAAATTACAAAAGAAATCAAGATAACTTGAACTAACACTTGAATTAAAGAATGTAGTTAAAATTTTAAAGTAAATAAGACACCGGCTGGAGAGACCGCGATCGAGTTAAGCAAACAACAAAATTGCTCCACTAACGCACTTAAGTAAGAAGTAAGTTGAGGGGTTTACTCGTACAAATAACGTTTCTTTTCTCGCAACCCTTTTTATTCTATACAGGGTGTAAGATACACGTTCCCAAGAAATATAAAATATGGTTAATTCGACTCGTTAGTCTAAATCAGAACTCATTAATCGTCCATGATGAAATTTATTTTTCATCTTTGTTTGTACTCATTTCACTTCAATAATGTAAAACAACATATAAAAAAATTTGCCAACCAAACTTCTAGAGTGTGGACCTACCCATGAAACTGAACAACTTTCCCCAAGGAACATAGTTCGAATATTAAAAAATTTTGCCCTCCCAAACTAATATTATCGTGTCAGCGGCTCGAGTCATTTTGTATGGGACGGCCAATTTCTTTTTCATCTTTCGACCTATGTTAAGTTGTTCAGTTTCTTTGGTAGGTTCACACCCTAAAGGTCAACAATTTATTTACTCCCGGTATTTATTTATTTTTAAATTATTGCATTACATTTTATTGTATATTGCATTAAATACCCTAATGCAAGATTTTAACGAGTTTTAAGGTTTACTATGAAAATTCTGAAATCATCCTTTCATCTGAGGACGGTTATTTCACAATCTGTCCTCTACACCCTGTACTGTAAGTATATCATAAATGGGCCGAGAACTTTAAAAACATTTCTAGCAGGTAGTAGAAACATGTGACTATATGATAACATAACATACGCAAGGTTAAACCAACTCCAATTCATTCATACGTATCTACTAACGGCATACACACGCGCGCCTCGCAGCCTTATCGATTATTCAGAGGCTAACACACCACTTCTCTAGTGCCGCCGTATAATTGGGCTACAACCGCACATCCAAGTACCTAAAGCATTTGAGCTACGTTCTAAATTGATATAAAATGAACAACTCTCCAAAAGTATGAAAGTAAACAGTTTTATGCCTCTTTTATGTATTTTTAAGAGCGATAATGCCTCAACTTTTACTTGCTATCTCGGCGGCTATAGTCGTTTCTCATGAGGGTTTTGGCTCACATTTAAGGCAGGTGTTTTGGCACGTTTGTCGGTGACGATGCAGACTGATTACAATTTCAGCAGACTAAACTAGACCGAGTTTAGAGTAGAGACGTGCTATGTTTATTTGGAAGCACATTTGAACTCGTAATGATGTAGATATTCGTACAATGTGAGATTTACGGTTCACATAAAGGTGAGAATTTAAGGTTCGCGGGTGTAAAAAGGTCGTAAAGGTGGTTTGATGGATGTTTTGACCCCTATCAAGGAACATTTTCGTCCGATGTATTATGTGTGTAATGTTCACAAATTACACTTATATGGGCATTCCAAAAGTAATTAAGGTGTATTTGAATTGAAGACGAATGATTTTTATCGTAATAAATATTACGTATTTCTTATTACATATTTATGTTTCGGTATATTAAAAAAAGCTTTATTTTTATACCAGCGGTGAGAGGAGTGGTAACACCATATGATTAATCACTGGTGCGATTGTGCATCTAGTTATGTGATTAAATATTATACTTTACATTTTGGTTTACTTTTTCCGTTCCTAGGTTAACAAAAAACTTAGGGCAGTAACACACCTACGTAACGTTCGGCGGCAGGACCTTCGACGGCTGAACTTTTGGTCGTTTACGATACACATATCCTCCGACCGAACGCCGAAGTCGGTTTTATGCTGCGTCTTTTTCGGCGCGCTAACCTATTTTGGTAATACAGTCGCTGGACCGAAGATTCGGCGTTCGACGCGGCGTAGAGCCAAACCTACGGCCGTAGGTGTGTTTTAAGTAATGCAAAAAGTATTGTCAGCGTGTTGCACGGAAACTTCGGCACCGAAAGTTACGCAGGTGTGTTGCTGCCCTTACCTTTAGAAGAGATAATCTAACGTGTGTATGGTTTCAGAGAGGCGGGCAAAGCACCGTCGCGGGCGGGCGCGTGTCGGGTGTGTCTCAAGGCGCTGAAGCCAGGCGAGGTGTTCCACACCTGCAACGGCTGCCAGCACCGCGTCTGCGAAGACTGCTCCTCATACTCTAAACCCTCCAGTGATGACGAGGCGGTAAGTAGCGAGGCGGGCAAAGCACCGTCGCGGGCGGGCGCGTGTCGGGTGTGCCTCAAGGCACTGAAGCCAGGCGAGGTGTTCTACACCTGCAACGGCTGCCAACACCGCGTCTGCGAAGACTGCTCCTCCTACTCCAAACCCTCCAGTGATGACGAGGCGGTAAGTATCGAGGCGGGTGTGCCTCAAGGCGCTGAAGCAAGGCGAGGTGTTCCACACCTGCAATGGCTGCCAACACCGCGTCTGCGAAGACTGCTCCTCATACTCCAAACCCTCCAGTGATGACTAGGCGGTAAGTACACATCAGGAATAAAATAGAACCTTACCTTCTTCGATAGCATCGCGTTTATGAAGATTGCTCCGCTTCTGCTCTAATGATGAGACAAATTCGGGTTTATAAAATTCGATGGTAACCACGTAGCCAGTGCCTAAAGCTTGAATAAAAAATACTCTAAAGGATTCGTGACAAACATATCCGAAATTCCGTCCCTTGTAAGAGTAGTGTCAATGATTGAGGGTGGAATATTTGCGGTCCTTGGCCGCCGGAAGACCCTCGACGAAGTGTCAGCCGGTCTTCCGCTCCGATTGCTGCTACTAAATGGACTTATGTCAGTCAGTCTGAATCGTGATCTGAAGTTTCCTTTTTTATATTTGTGGCGAGTATTTCGTATGGCATTAATGTTGTCAATTTATATAGCACATTTTTTTGCATATTCTACCTACTACTGCAATTTTGATGTTAGCTTGGGCTATATTAGTCAAACGAATGTGCTTGTCCACCTTTGATCACTAATGGCCTCTAATTATTTACCGGAAATAACCACTTAACGTGGGGCCAATCCGAAAACGAATTTTGTCTGGACTTGTAGGTATCATATTCGTGTTAAAACATTCGAACTTTCGAAGATATCACCATTCAACAACATTGTTGTATGCAGCTAAAGTTGGAGTTGTCTTTTTGGATCACAAACAAATATTCGAGTGCTTCGAAGTTATTGAAATACTTTATATGCTTTTCCAACTGCATCCATAACCAAATATAAAAACTACTTTAGCTTCATTATATAGTAGCAATTCCTACTATAAGAGATATTTTAATTCGTCCTAGTTATAACAATTTTGTATCTATAGTATAACAACAATTTTACGTGAAACAATTTTGCTACATACAAAATGTCGATATCCTTTGTTCGCTCGATGCTATTGTGATACTGACTCAATGAATAAAATAACCCGATGCGATGCAACGACGCGATGCTAGCGTTGACTTTTCAAGGGTTCTACAAAAGATGTTCGAAAATGTTCGCTATAAAGCTTTAAAATTCATTTAAAAACTGTGAGTTTATTTCTGCATATTTCTTGTCAGAATTCATGGCGCTGCTCAGTATGTCGCCGCAAAGCAGCGCCGCGACTGCCTCCAGCCGCTCAAGACAGCACGGACTCACTCCTCGAGATCCCAATGTTGGACGCGCTACAGCGACGCCACTCAGAGGCGCGGCTCGGCAGCGGCGGCAGCAGCACGGCCTTAGCTCCACCCCGCTCCCCAGAGCTCAGGCGGCATTCAGACGTCTCTCCCGCCTCGCTCAAAGAGCTCGAGAAGGTAATATTTGTACAAGCAGTCACTGGAAATCCCGGTAGGTACGGCGTGAATGTAGATCAAGGACGATCCTTAATTGAAATTCAATGTTTAATTGTACTAATGAATTCTACGGTAATCAACTTCCGGTCCCTAAAGTGATATTAATTATTCATAATACTTATTTTATTGCCTAAAAATAAGTTCTACTCAAAGTTATTGTCTTATTCTCTTTGAAATTCGTTGATTTATTATTTTTGGTAGGATTTATATAGTAATATATGCATGCTTCCATAAAATGACGTTGAGAATTATAACGCCGCTGCCCGCGGCGGCAGTTGAAGGGCGGAGGTGCCGTGACGCCGTCGGAGGGAGGGTCGCGACGGCCGAGCACGGTGGCCCCGGTGCGGCGCCGGTCCGTGCGCTCGCCCCGGCAGCGCTCCGTCGACGACGACAACCAGCAGGCGCCGCAACAAGGCGCGCTCGGCGCTCCACCACCTATGTCAAGAAGGTATCTGTGCTGCACACTATAGTGCTAAACACTAGCGTTTGCAAATACTTTAGTGTTTCAGTTACGTAATATTTCTTCCTTGTTCAACCAGGGCATCAGCGGTAGATGTAGTGGCGGGCTCCCAGTCGCGACGAGGTTCGTACAGAGCACCCGATGAAACGACGGACTCCTCAACGCCCTCCATCGCCGGTCTCAGCGTCGACGATGACCGGCCTATCCGACGCCGGGGGAGTCAGCTGTGAGTTGAAACTTTACTACACCGCTTCTTAATAAATAAAGACACAACATCGTGGCAGCATGTATCTATAGATTTTTTAAATCACAAAGACTTTAATGATATTGCACGTAGAAAATATATCACATTAATACAGTGAGCGAGTATCTACTTCGTCCACAACTATCCGTCAGCGTATACAGCACCTTCACTTCCAAGAAAGATTCTGACTGCATTGACATTTTAGAATCTAAAATACCGTCCGTTTCCCCAGACCCGACATAGCAGCACTGCAACAGCGAACCGGCGCGCTGAGTGCAATGGCGGCGATGACGTCACGTGGTTCAGACGCCTCCGACTTGTCGATGCCGGTGCCAGTGCCCGTGCCCTCCGCCGCTGCCCTCGCAGCCGCAAGGCAAATGTCCGTCGACGCGGAGGCCATCAAGATAGTCATACATGACGTCGACGACCGCACGCCCAGAAGAGTTATGCTAAGGAGGGACCCCAACGATAAAGGACATAGATGTAAGCAGTGTACTAAATTTACATAAATAAATAATTTAGTTATGCATTCGCAGCATTTTGCAGCAAACGCTGCCACTGATATCTAATTTAATCCTATGGAGATCGAAGTAAGTATTTATTCATACAGTGTGTTTGGTAGTTATGTGTGCAAACTTCCCATGGGCTAGCTCTGCCATTATTTCTTTTTTTTTTTTCATACCGAGCGTTGGCACCAGCCTGACCTGGCATACAGGCATTATTTGTTTGATACATGAATTTTATTGATATTTTATTTTGGTAGCGCGCGGTTTCGGCATGCGCGTAGTGGGAGGCAAACCAGACGCGAGCGGCCGCCGAGAAGCCCTCATCGTGTGGACTGTGCCTGGGGGTCCAGCGGACATGGCTGGCCTACAACAGGGAGATAAAGTATGGATTTATTGCTTCTATAAGTCGAGAAATTGAGCCGTGTATAAAATGGAAGTTCGGCGCGCGTTGATATCTTTTCTACTAAAAACTATACAATACTTTCACAACTCTATTATGATTAACTAGTTACATAAAGCAAGCATCAAGCTATTTTCCCCAATCGGGTAGGTTAGGTTAGGACAACTAGACTACGTCTGTCAAGTTTAGAGGGTTATTTAATACAAAACTAACAATACTGGTATAGGATAAAATAAAATTACTATTAACTGTCCAAGAAAACTGCTTTCAAATTGGCTGCTTCAAAACGCTAAATATAATTTGTCGAGTCCAGTCCAAGATGTCCATTATTTCCACCGAGAAAATATTCTTTAAATTGCTATCTAGCTTTGCGTTGAGCTGTCTACTCTACTGACAATTCGATTGCGATTTACTGCTGTTCTCTTGCTATCGGATCTGTTCAACTTTTCGACTCGATTTTTAAGCGGGAAAGGATTTCACATGTCGTGTGTTGTCCAGGTGTTGGAGTGGGGTGGGGTGCCTCTCACGGAGCGCAGTTTCGAGGAGGTGTGTGCAGTGTTGGAACATAGCAGTGATAATGTTGAGTTGCTGGTGGAGCCTGCCGCCCCGCCTTCCGACGACGCGCCGCCACAGGGACAGAAATACCTCCTCGCATCATCACCATGGGCTACATGGTACGCGCAATATATAATCCTAAAATAAAACATGTTATAGTGTGCATTTGAACTGAGAACTTGAGACAGATTTAAACTGTGGCTTTAAAATAATATAATACAAGTCGCTTCTTTGCTGAAATGTACACTGTTTGCAAATTACACGTGTGAAATATTTCTCAACCTACCTATTTCAAGAGTTTATAAAATTACTACGATCTTCTTCTTTTCTAATGTTGTTGGCCAACCTTTCTCTATTTTTCTAATTTTTCCTTTTCCCACTTACTTTCCAGTAATTTACAATTCTACAAGTTTGATTGTAAATTCGCGAACTAATTTGTTACTTAAATTCAACAGCGTTAAACTAATAAAGCAGTTATTTGTCTTAGCCTTCACTCACAACTCGTGTTCTGCCAGGATGTATAAATTCGTCGCTGTAAGCGCATGTTGCTCAGACGTATAATTAATTCGTGGCATTTGCAAGTAAGATACGGCCCGATGCAACGACTACACCAACTAATGGATTTATCCAATAGAATTGAGTGGGATTCGCGTATGGGGTTATCTAACATTGATTGATGAATTGTTCCCAAACTGATAACTTAGTTTACCACCTTACTTAAACTTATTCTATTTCACAGGTTTTTCGTTTTCTTTTCTATTTTTCCTAGCTTTTAATACTACACTCTCTCTGCACCTTCACCTTTCAAGTCTTTCTCTACACAGTAAAGGTTAACAAAGTTAAAGTACATCTACGCTCGTAAATAGAAACACTAATCTCTTACAACTAGGCTAACGTGGAAGATGTTCGACTGATTAGTGCTACAGTATCACAGCAGATCAATGGAGACTAGCCCCTGCCTTGTCGCTTCATTCAAACTGAGGCGATTCAGAGTCTAATGCCGATGCCGACAGTTATAATTAGTGAAAAAATATAAAATGATTGACATCGGAGTCAGTTTAGACTAAGAGCTCGTCCGGTATTGGGGCTGCAATGACCGCGCCTCCTCAGTGGTTTGGCAAGAACAAGAAGAGTACACCAATATACGTCACCATCCACTCCACACATACAGTCAATAACTGCTGTTGGGTAGATGATGACTTAATTTTTGGTAAATGTATCATTTATTACTTTGAAACAAAAATGTTTTCTCAACAAGGTCTCTTTGAATTTTTATATGAATGAAAATAGTCTGTATTTTTCATTTATAAAAAAGAACGATGCATTTACCGAAGGAAAATAGAATAGACCACGATAATAATGATGGGTGATCCGAGAAGCGCAGAGGAGTAGGCACCGAGTGACAGTCTCTACTAATTATGAAGGTACGAGCGCAACAGCTCAATGTCTTATGGGTTCACAACACATATTGTTACAATTAAAGCCTATGTATGGGTATTATACCGGGGTTTTCGGCAATTTCCGTCGGGTCGGCGACGATGGTGATTTGTCCGTATCCGGTTCTGTGAAACCAAAACAATGTGCATTACACTAACTCTGAGCTGAAATTTCATCACTACATGTTTAAGATGAGTCAATAAATTAGTAGTGAAAAGTCAAAATTACTACCAGAGATTGAAGCTCATGAAGAGAAAGACTTGAAAGGTGAAGGTGCAGAGAGAGTGTAGTATTAAAAGCTAGGAAAAATAGAAAAGAAAACGAAAAACCTGTGAAATAGAATAAGTTTAAGTAAGGTGGTAAACTAAGTTATCAGTTTGGGAACAATTCATCAATCAATGTTAGATAACCCCATACGCGAATCCCACTCAATTCTATTGGATAAATCCATTAGTTGGTGTAGTCGTTGCATCGGGCCGTATCTTACTTGCAAATGCCACGAATTAATTATACGTCTGAGCAACATGCGCTTACAGCGACGAATTTATACATCCTGGCAGAACACGAGTTGTGAGTGAAGGCTAAGACAAATAACTGCTTTATTAGTTTAACGCTGTTGAATTTAAGTAACAAATTAGTTCGCGAATTTACAATCAAACTTGTAGAATTGTAAATTACTGGAAAGTAAGTGGGAAAAGGAAAAATTAGAAAAATAGAGAAAGGTTGGCCAACAACATTAGAAAAGAAGAAGATCGTAGTAATTTTATAAACTCTTGAAATAGGTAGGTTGAGAAATATTTCACACGTGTAATTTGCAAACAGTGTACATTTCAGCAAAGAAGCGACTTGTATTATATTATTTTAAAGCCACAGTTTAAATCTGTCTCAAGTTCTCAGTTCAAATGCACACTATAACATGTTTTATTTTAGGATTATATATTGCGCGTACCATGTAGCCCATGGTGATGATGCGAGGAGGTATTCTGTCCCTGTGGCGGCGCGTCGTCGGAAGGCGGGGCGGCAGGCTCCACCAGCAACTCAACATTATCACTGCTATGTTCCAACACTGCACACACCTCCTCGAAACTGCGCTCCGTGAGAGGCACCCCACCCCACTCCAACACCTGGACAACACACGACATGTGAAATCCTTTCCCGCTTAAAAATCGAGTCGAAAAGTTGAACAGATCCGATAGCAAGAGAACAGCAGTAAATCGCAATCGAATTGTCAGTAGAGTAGACAGCTCAACGCAAAGCTAGATAGCAATTTAAAGAATATTTTCTCGGTGGAAATAATGGACATCTTGGACTGGACTCGACAAATTATATTTAGCGTTTTGAAGCAGCCAATTTGAAAGCAGTTTTCTTGGACAGTTAATAGTAATTTTATTTTATCCTATACCAGTATTGTTAGTTTTGTATTAAATAACCCTCTAAACTTGACAGACGTAGTCTAGTTGTCCTAACCTAACCTACCCGATTGGGGAAAATAGCTTGATGCTTGCTTTATGTAACTAGTTAATCATAATAGAGTTGTGAAAGTATTGTATAGTTTTTAGTAGAAAAGATATCAACGCGCGCCGAACTTCCATTTTATACACGGCTCAATTTCTCGACTTATAGAAGCAATAAATCCATACTTTATCTCCCTGTTGTAGGCCAGCCATGTCCGCTGGACCCCCAGGCACAGTCCACACGATGAGGGCTTCTCGGCGGCCGCTCGCGTCTGGTTTGCCTCCCACTACGCGCATGCCGAAACCGCGCGCTACCAAAATAAAATATCAATAAAATTCATGTATCAAACAAATAATGCCTGTGATGCCAGGTCAGGCTGGTGCCAACGCTCGGTATGAAAAAAAAAAAGAAATAATGGCAGAGCTAGCCCATGGGAAGTTTGCACACATAACTACCAAACACACTGTATGAATAAATACTTACTTCGATCTCCATAGGATTAAATTAGATATCAGTGGCAGCGTTTGCTGCAAAATGCTGCGAATGCATAACTAAATTATTTATTTATGTAAATTTAGTACACTGCTTACATCTATGTCCTTTATCGTTGGGGTCCCTCCTTAGCATAACTCTTCTGGGCGTGCGGTCGTCGACGTCATGTATGACTATCTTGATGGCCTCCGCGTCGACGGACATTTGCCTTGCGGCTGCGAGGGCAGCGGCGGAGGGCACGGGCACTGGCACCGGCATCGACAAGTCGGAGGCGTCTGAACCACGTGACGTCATCGCCGCCATTGCACTCAGCGCGCCGGTTCGCTGTTGCAGTGCTGCTATGTCGGGTCTGGGGAAACGGACGGTATTTTAGATTCTAAAATGTCAATGCAGTCAGAATCTTTCTTGGAAGTGAAGGTGCTGTATACGCTGACGGATAGTTGTGGACGAAGTAGATACTCGCTCACTGTATTAATGTGATATATTTTCTACGTGCAATATCATTAAAGTCTTTGTGATTTAAAAAATCTATAGATACATGCTGCCACGATGTTGTGTCTTTATTTATTAAGAAGCGGTGTAGTAAAGTTTCAACTCACAGCTGACTCCCCGGCGTCGGATAGGCCGGTCATCGTCGACGCTGAGACCGGCGATGGAGGGCGTTGAGGAGTCCGTCGTTTCATCGGGTGCTCTGTACGAACCTCGTCGCGACTGGGAGCCCGCCACTACATCTACCGCTGATGCCCTGGTTGAACAAGGAAGAAATATTACGTAACTGAAACACTAAAGTATTTGCAAACGCTAGTGTTTAGCACTATAGTGTGCAGCACAGATACCTTCTTGACATAGGTGGTGGAGCGCCGAGCGCGCCTTGTTGCGGCGCCTGCTGGTTGTCGTCGTCGACGGAGCGCTGCCGGGGCGAGCGCACGGACCGGCGCCGCACCGGGGCCACCGTGCTCGGCCGTCGCGACCCTCCCTCCGACGGCGTCACGGCACCTCCGCCCTTCAACTGCCGCCGCGGGCAGCGGCGTTATAATTCTCAACGTCATTTTATGGAAGCATGCATATATTACTATATAAATCCTACCAAAAATAATAAATCAACGAATTTCAAAGAGAATAAGACAATAACTTTGAGTAGAACTTATTTTTAG
>JARACY010001740.1:0-52813 GCA_029255725.1 Scrobipalpa atriplicella | reverse complement strand
CGCATTCCAGCATGGAAGAATTGATTGTTTACCTTTATTTAAATACCTACTTGGATAAAATATATGCCAGCTCAGCTCTCCCCCCTGACCAAGATGTGATAGTTTCAGTATATTATAATGTCAAATGCCTAGTGGTCCTTATGAACCTAAAGGATAGTGGACGTCAGCGACATCTAGCCGTGCAGTTTTTGAACATGTACATTATTGTAACTTGTAAGTTTTGTTCATATTGTGCATGTTGTACAAGTGCATCATGAACGGACCGATCAAGAGAAAGTGGATCGTTTGAACAAGTGGACCGATCGGAAAAGTGGACGGATCGGGAAGAGGACCGATCGGAAAAAACTAGTGCTCTTCGGTATAGTGGACCGATCGGGAAAGTGGTCGGATCGCCCCGGAGGGTAATTTGGGCGACGGGCTGACAACTTGTCACTACAGCTATATACATACAAATCAATCTTAAATAACCCTCAAAACGTTGTCTGACGTGACAGAATGACCTTTGTTAGGTCGTTGACGCTCTGTCTGCCCAATAGGATTAGGGATAAATGCGTGATTATATGTTTGTATGTATGTATACAATCTTGATATAGCTTTTTATTTAAAACACATTTCTAAAATAAATTATAAGTGTTAGCAAAATAGTTTAGTAACCAAAACTGTTATTTCATTATAAGTTTTGAGACTTTCGCGGTTGTTCATTATAATAAGATTATTATTTTGAATGGGATTATTACCACGACGAGTAGACCATGACGCATGAAACAGCTTAGAAATATTGAGGTATAAATAAATATAATGTGGTAATAATCCCATTCAAAATGATAATGTAATTGTTATTTCATTAAGTTTTTATATCAAATAACTGAACTCACGAACAAACTACGAAGACACAACACAATCAAACATACAAACTATATCGTCACTCTTCATACTGGACTGTTATGATAATATAAAAAGAATACAACAACAGCCACAATGGTCCACTGCTGGGCATGGACCTTCCCTACTAGGGTATTTGCCATACTAACGGACATGCTTGCTTAGCAGCTATAGCGGCATTAACACTGGAAATGCTGCTGTTATTGCTTATTTTGACTTGACTAACACTCATGGAAAATGAAGAGGTACCCTACTCCACCTCACATTGTCAGAAATATTCCAGGCATATTGGGGTTAGTTAATATTTGCATAAGCTGAAGAATGTTTTAATCACCTTGATAGAAAATACAATTCAATGTAGCATATTTGTTGCCCAGCAGCATTAAGCAGATTAATAACTCGGAAGCGAACAGATATCATAGATAACAAATATCTCAACAAAAAAAAACATTCACTGCTGTTAACAATTTCAAATATTATCAATATATTTCTATTCTATTCTAAATAGAAAAAAATACAAAATTAATATATTCATATTATTAAATTCACTTATGTATAATTTATCCATTAAGTACTAATACAATAGGCATTGTAGGCATTATAAATAGACCTGTGAATGAGCAATATAAAATGTTTCCTTGTATCACTAACAATAATTAATTAATAAATAAACATACCTAAAACGTTAGGTGGGTCATCTGTTGCTCGTAAACCACATACTCGACAAATAGCATCAACCCACTTCTCCATATCTGTCTCAGTGTCTGCCTCCAAGTGGTATGTCCGCTGTTGTGTGTGTATGGTGAACACGGAGCCGCGGAGCTTAGGATCTAATGTGCCACTACCGGTTCGTTCCATGTGTAAGCCAGCATCTACCTACAGTGAACAATATGTGGTTACTGACTAAAGCCACTGAAGGAAAAATATTCAAAAGCAGTAGTACAGTCATTAAAAAAAATTGCTATTTATATTTTGTCTCAAGTAAAACATGAAACATAATGATATTTTTGCCTATTTCACTGGAAAAAAATTGTAATTGATAAGGATGAGATTGCATAGGATTTGCATTATCAATTTTTTAGAAAGACTAGCTTTCTGTCAGCGTGTCACGTGCTGCTAAATAAGTTTTCCTATGGGATTGATGTATTTTCTCTCACTAAAAAGTAGCCTATGTTACTCAGGGTGAACGTAGCTTTCTAATAGTGAAAGAATTTTTGAAATTCGCCCAGTAGTTTATGAGTTTATTCATTAAATACAAACATAGGTATACATCCAAAAATACAAACCTTTCCTCTTTATAATATTAGTATAGATAGATTATAAGTATAGATTGAAATATTTCTTGCTTGCTCCTATTCATTCATGTTTCTGTTAAGTTGGTAAATACTTAGTTTACAGCAATACAATATTAATGCTTGCTGGACTGGGAGGTATAGAAAAACATAGAATGTGCCAGCTGCATCTCCTCCCGGGTATGATGTAAAAATCAGGTAAGGGATTCGAGGGGTTAAGCGATAGGCTGACAACCTGTCACTATTATATACTGATCTATCTGGAATAGCCCTCAAAACTTGTCAAACGTGGTGGAACAACCTTTGTTTGGGTTGTTTACGCTCTGCCTAACCCACTAGGGATAAAGGCGTGATAATAGGGCACCATAATGAATATGATAAGTAGGGCAAGGGTAACACTATTATTATAAGTGACAAACCTAGTATTCCTTATTTATTTTCAACAACAAGAATATAGTTAGTAGCATTTGCAACTGGTACCTACTAAATGTACAAAATGTAGTAAGGTTTAACTATTACATACTTGTTCACACATATCTAAGTTGATAGTGCCCTTGAGGCGCCTGCAATTCCGGTCCGCGAAGTAGTCTAGGAAATATTGGCCAGGGAGCTCGCCCGACTGCCGCAAGGCAAACCACCTTCTCCGCCATTTCTACAACATGATCAAACTACTATACGACAAAGCAGAAACTCGAAAAATAATAGAAGGTTTCAAAACAGTAAACATTCTGTGTAAAACCTAAATAAATCTGTCAACAAAGTTATGTTAGTTGTACTCATGTATCCCAGTCTGCTTACCGTTCTCCATATTCGATTTGTTGGTGGCGATTTTGTTAACCATCCCTCAAATACAATATTCTTCGACATGTTTATTTTGTCATAAAACACAACATGAGTCACAAAATAGTAATTTACAATTTATTTGATGGCATTGGAAATGGAACACTCTTCTTTTTTTAAAAAAGTTCTCCCATATCATATTATAAAGGAAGGCGAAGAGCTTGAGCCCATGCAGCCTAGTCTTCAAAGTATTATTTATTTTGTCTTCAGCCTTCACCTAATCAAAGGCCATTATCACACTGGACCGCGCACCGCGGCGTTGCACGGAGCGGTATCGTTCTTTGTAAGTACATCGGTTTGTATGAAAATCACGCGGGGTATGGCACACTGGCTCCGCGCCTACACGCGCAGCGGCGCGGGAATGCGTTCACGGGCGCACGGTTACGGGAAGATGAGGGGAATTGTCTATGGTTACCGCGCCATTCTCGACCTTATTACCAAGAGAAAATTTCGCCAAATGTCAAAAACCATAGACAATTCCCCTGATCCCGTGCACCCGTGAACGCACTCCTGTGTGAAAACAATGGAACCATAGGTGAACCATAGCCGCGTAGCGCGGAGCCCACTCCACACCATCGAATCGTCGGTAGTGCGTTCACGACACTGTCAAACGGTTTGATTCAAACACGTAAATTTTGGTGGTGGGTGACTCAAACCGATTTGATCGTTTACGAAGATGGTTTGAACGGTTTGTCAAACATTTACGGATTTGAAGCAGTTTGATGAAATTTGATATTTTTGTTGTGTTTGATGCGCCGTTTGATCGTGTTCCGATGCGACGCGTCACGCGTTTGATCAAACTCGGCTTAGTTTTGCTAGGTTTTGCTTTGGATTTTGTAGCGTGAGCTTGTGTGACGAACAGTGAGCAGTAACATACCATTAGGTACATGTCAATATTTGGACCAAATTATCTTTCTTTTCTTTTTTTCTCTCTTTTTACGCAGGACATTAACGTCTTAGTACGACAGCGTACCGAACCAAACTACGCAGTGCCGGTTTGACAAACCGTTCAAACCGCTCAAACGGTTTCATCAAACACTTAAGGTTTGAGTCAAACCGTTTAGGGGCCCGACACAAACAATTTTTTCTCAAACATGCATGAAAATAGTCTTATTCCTTATGCAAAATCAATACGCAAACTTTGACATTTACGGTTTCTCAAATAAAAGTTTTCATAGAACTCGTCTTTTTCAAATTTCGAACAACAAAGCGCTCCGTCAAAGTACAAAACGCCATTCCTCCATGCCAAAACTCTCCAGCAAAGTACAAAACGCCATTCCTCCATGCCAAAACTCTCCAGCAAAGTCCAAAACGCCATGACTTCATGCCAAAACTTTTTTTTTCTAAGTACACTTGCGTTTAGTTTCAACCATTTGCATAGACCATTTGCATTTGTGTTGACCAAGCACTGAGGCTGTACGCCATAGATTTTTTATTTATGTATTTCCTTGCATTAATTTGAGAAAAGCACTATGTCGCCTCGGCGGAAATAGCAATTGCCTGACTCGTATTATTGAAGTCCTCGCCTGCGGCTCGGATGGTTTTCCATGCCTCGACAACAATGTACTATGGTTTGACTCAAACCGTTTTGATTGTTTACGAAGGTAGTTTGAACGGTATGTCAAACATTTAGGCTTAGAACGCAGGGCATTTTTTTCGCGCGAAAAAAAATCAGGGTTGGGGCGGGGGGGGAATTTGTATGTAGAATCAGTGTGTAGAATCTCGCTCAATTTTTTTCCGCAAGTGCGTTTTCCGCAAAAATCTGTGATGTATGGAGTTGTATGAAGGTGCACGCACTTGCGGAAAAAAATCGCGCGAGATTCCTCATACAAATTTCCGAGGAGCCAAACTAAAAGCTAAATACAGATGGCGCCCTGGGCGACTGTACCTTATTTCGTGTCAATGTCACATATGTGTATTGCGATTTTATCAGTTTTTTTAACATAAACGATATTTTTTTCAATATAATCACTTTCTTTGTAATGCGCTGAACACATTTAACTTGCATCACTTGCATTGAAGTTTTTAATACGTAATTTTTTTTCCCACTGTCTCTCACTGTTATCTTTATTTGTAATCTTTGGAAAACAAATGAATTCCCCTATTTTTGCAATTAAATGCACTGCATTGTGGCATTTACTGATAATATTCTAAAAATATTCAATTTGTTTACAAAAGTTGGTACAATTTGACAGTTCTCAAGGTACAGTCGCCCATGCGACACCTAGCGGGAGAAAAAGGCAGTTTTGAGGAGGAAAACGACACGAAATAAGGTACAGTCGCCCAGAGCGCCATCTGTATTTAGCTTTTAGTTTGGCTCCTCATATTTTTGTTGCTAGGTTTTGTTGTGTTGTGTTTTTGGTTGTGTTTGACGCGCCGTCATGGCGTTGGGTAAAAATGGTGTTATTTTAAATTATTGTCCCCATAGGGACCATTGCTAAAAAAAAAAAAAAAAGTCATGCATAACTAGTTATTTGGAAAATTAATTTATAAATTTTACAGTGTTCAGGATCCTGTTAATAATGAGTGCACTCCATAAAGGTCAACCAACCGAGCCAAGAAGTAACGTTGCTAAAGTGGGCCGCTATGATCCAGATAAGTAGGTCCTTTATTAAGGGGAATATATATTCCCACTATAAAAATAATGGATTCCACTTTAACCACCTCAGCTTTAAAAGTAATACAAGGTGTCCAAAAAGAGTATCGGGTATTTATTTTCGCGCTACCACTGAAACGAAGCGGGGCGGGTATCGTGGCATCCGCCATTTTGTGGAGTTTTAGTCACAATGGAGCGTTACCCGGGAACGCGTCGCGCTTTTTGTGTACGCGCGTATTATCGTAACGGTGATTCAATAGTGGCTGCTCAACGTTTGTATCGTAGGGAATATCGTACACGCCATGCACCAAGTGACGATAGCATTAGAAAATGGATCCAGATGTCCAGATGTTTTTCACCGTCGCACCTGTATTCTCGAACATCTGGATCCATTTTCTAATGCTATCGTCACTTGGTACATGGCGTGTACGATATTCCCTACGATACAAACGTTGAGCAGCCACTATTGAATCACTGTTACGATAATACGCGCGTACACAAAAAGCGCGACGCGTCCCCGGGTAACGCTCCATTGTGACTAAAACTCCACAAAATGGCGGGTGCCACGATACCCTCCCCGCTCCCCTCACTCGCTGCGTTTCAGCGGTAGCGCGAAAACAAATAGGTACCCGATACTCTTTTTGGACACCTTGTAGAACGCACTTTAAGAGTAGGTAATGGTTTCCATAAATACATACATACATATATTTACGCCTTTATCCCTAATGGGGTTGGCAGAGCGTAAACGACCTAATCAAAGGTCGTTCCGCCACGTCTGACAAGTTTTGAGGGTTATTCCAGATAGATCTGTATATTGTTATAGTGATAGGTTGCTGTCAGCCCATCGCCTAAATTACAATACTGAAACCCTCGAATCCCTTATTATAGCTGACTTTTACAGCATGCCCGGGAAAAATATCATCTTTGTGATCCCTCCCCTGGCAATCGAACCCAGGACCTGCGGATCGGGATCCCAAGGCTCAGACCACTAGACCACGGTGGCAGTTAACGTCAATCAGACTTTATAATGGAAAATCCAATTTTCTTTCATTCCCTAAAATTCTCCGTGAAAGTGCAGTTTCGTTGACTGATTTGAGCAGCCCTATGTAAGTAGGTATATTGTTTGTAGACCAACTAAATACTAGATTATTGTAGGTATGTGCTGGTGTACCCCACGCCGTCAGTGATCACCGACGAGGCGCTGATCCCCAACCGGCCACCATGTTTGACGCAGAAGGCCGTCGCTCTTTACCTCAGACCTTTGACCTTCGACTTGGATGAACAACCTCCCAGGTGAGTGTTAATAAGCTAAAGTCTGTTCTACGTACCAGTAGGAAATGAACATGATTTATATACCGATTAATTCAATGTTAAAACACAAGATACGTGCGAAAAACATAACCCTTCCTTGGCAGTCGGGTAATATTTTAATGTCTTCTTTGTGATATCGAACTGCTTTCTCAAAAAACCAAGGATGATACTTATTTTCTGTTAGGTATATTCTGTATCTTGTTTTAAGCCTTGTTCGTATTTTGATTACCTTCACAGCAACGCTTTTTTAAATCCGACTCGGATTATGGGATTAGCTTTTTTGTGCGTTTTTCCCGCGATATCTTGAAATCGACTTGCTTATCTGCCGGCAGGAAAACCGCATGTTCTACTCATTATACCAAACAACTTTCCCAAAGCACAAATATTTTAACTCCACAAAAAAATTGCCTTCTCGAATACAAAGATGCTGTCCTCATCTGCACGAAGTTGAAAGAATATTTTTTGTTGTTTGTTATAATTAGTAGAGCATGGAAAGCAGTACTTCTTTTAACACCCTGTATTATCTACTGTGCAGACCAACAGTAGACGAGCTGCCCGAGGCGGTAATAGACTCGCTGGTGAAGAAGGACAAAGCTTTTTGGGTGGATAAGCCAGGAGCCAACGCGTACGTTCTGCACGACGCCTACTACCGATTCGGGATGACCACGGACAAGATTCAGCCGCGTAAGACATTCTATTAGGGTGTAACAAGGGTATATGCACTCTGGAGACAACATTTTCCATAACAATAAGTCAAAAACAAACAAGAATTGACTTAGGTAATGTCAAAAATAATCGTATTCTGACCTATGTTACTTGGGAATATTTGTTCAGTTTCATGGGCAAATTAATTTATTTCAGTCAGGGTGCTTATAATATATCCTTTCTGTTACACGTTGTATCGTAGGTAGGTATACCTACTTAGTTACTTGTACAGCCCTAGTGGAACTTTTTTAAACTTATTTACTTAGCGAGCCCAGTGTCACTAAGCTACTGTTTAAAATTGCAGCTCACCAAGATGTGTTTCCCCGGTCGTATCAATATGACCTGGACTGCGTCAAGTACCACCGCCTGCTCGCCTGCGACGGCCTGCATGAGCCCCCAGGACCCAACAAGGTACACTGATGATTAGTGATGATGATGGATGAGGATCCTATACCCACTTGATTGCTCTTATCTTAATAGTTCCAGATTTCCGGTGACGATCTGCGCGGCACTTAATTTTTTTAGTGCTCGAGTGTTTGCGCAACACACATACAATACTCACTCTTCTATTCCTTCAAACTCTTATTCTGATAGGATAGACTGACTAGACAGGAATCAGGTGGGGGCCAACTATTTACGTGCCCATACGACAACATGGATCATCTTACTTTTCGGACCATCAGGTGATCAGCCTGTATTGTCCTAACCAAATTAGAAACAACAACACCTCATTATCATCCGATGAGCGGCTGCGAAGGTGTTGTAAAGTTGACTAAGGGATATATCCAAAGAAAGGACAGCGTTCCTTATACACGTAACATCTTGCATCTCGCTCCAAGCACTGCAGTTGCAGTCTGCTATGAAACGATAAAACAATTGTTTATTAATTATACAACGATGTTCCTACCTACTCGATTATAATCTCCTATGCAGAAGCAGTTGGCTCCTTATTGTCGGGACTGCAGCAAGTTAAACATTCCACCACTATCACCAACTGAAGAGTACTCACAGAAAAGATGGAGGTATTACCCAGATCTCACAGCTAAACTGACCAAGAAAAAAATTAAAGAATTAATGAGCGAGTAAGTTGTTTTCGTTTGTATACCATACCGAGTGTAAGAGACAGTTTCCCGCAAAATTATAGGGGTTACTCAGTGCAAACTGACTGATAGAGCTTAGTTGTACTCAGTCAACGAAACTGATTCAGGAGGAAATTCTTACTGGAAAAAAAAACTAACATATACAAAATGACCGCCTCGATTAGATAATTTATTTGTATTGAAAGGCTTAGTTTTATATATTTTTCCTGGTAGGATTTCTTACACCTAGTAAAACTTTATTAGTTTTGTTGACTGTACTGAGCACAGGAGTCTGGAGAATATTAGGCTGCTTTTCCACCAGAGATAGGCGAGGGAACTGTGTCGTGTGAGGATGTCTAGCTGTGCTGTGAAAATGTGTGGGGGTTTCCACCAAAGCTGTGCGAGGAAAATGTGTCGTAAGAGGATGTGTAGCGGAGCTGTCAAAATGCGCAGCCGAGCGAGGATGCGTTAATGTGTCGGCGGGGGTAGGTACAGTATGTCGCAAACCTCGCAACACATTTCTCGCACACATTCCTCGCACACATCTCTCGCTTGTTTTGTACGGACAAAACCTCGCTCCGCTGAGGCTGTTCGTTTCCACCAGAGCTGTGCTGAGCGAGGCGAAGTAAATGAAGCGATCCTATTGGTTGTTTAAATTTTAAAAACACATCCCTCGCTACTATATATTTTTTGTTGCCAGGGTCGGCCGCCCGTTCCGGAGTGAAGCATGCAACTGGTATAACAAGAATTATCCTTCCATGAAACACGACTATATTATCAGAAAATTTTCGAAATAATGTTTTCTTTTGATAATAAAATGCGCTAGCAGTATAAAAGTTGTTTTAGTAAGATACAGCATCGGGACAATTTCAACTAATCGAAATAAACTTCCGTATTTTATAATTGATTAAAGTGTCATCTATGTCCGGGAATCCCAAGCCTTATACAACGTGTAACAGAAAGGGTATATGCATCGAGAAATGTGTGAATCTACCCATGAAACTGAACAACTTTCCCTAAGGAACACTGGTCGAAAAACGAAAAATAAATTTTGACCTTCCATACAAAATACATCAGCTGATAGCGCATTTAGTATGGGAAGTAAAATTTTTTTTTTCGTATTTCGACTTATGTTTCTTAGGAAAATTTGTTCAGTTTCATGGATAGATTCACACATTTCATGATGCATATACCCTTTATGTTACACGTTGTAGACACCCGGCTTGGATTGAATCATGAACTTCCGTATTTTACTGAATTCAAATAAAAAAAACTATGTTTTTGAAAATTCAGTTTTTATTCTACACAAGAAACCAAATCTTAAGTATGTTACGTTGTGACGTCACGCGTGTCCAGACCACAGTCCAGACCAGTTATTAAATTTAGTTCTTTTAAATTACACGTAAAGATTCAGAAAAAAATATAAAATAAATGTTTTTTTTTTTTTTTGACAAGGCGAATTCAGTAAAATACTACATAAATACTATGTTGTTCTTCGTAGCTCGACCAAGGCAGTATTTTTTATATCCATAGACGGTATAAAATAGACTATAATTTTTACTATTTTTTACCACTAATTCCAGATTTTCTACTACCTTGTTATTGGAGATATGATGGTCATGCTGGAAGGTATACTTCCTAGCACGACCATGCTGAAATCCAAGATATATTTAAACCTTGTTCGATTAAGGTCAATGTGGGGAAAGGCAACTCCGTCTAACGACTATAATAACTTCAGCATTTAAAATAAGAGCGCGGATTACTTTGTGGTCGATAAAACCAGTATTGTGGTGTTAGTTCAAATCACATGGCGCTAGTAGCATTATGAGGCTAGAAAAAAGAAAATACTTAGCCATTTTTTTTTTGCGACGTTGTGCCGGTCTTACCCTGTATAATGAAGTATGCCGGACTTCCCCACATTGACTTTAGTTGAAGTTGCTCACCAGTCGAAGTTGCCCCGCTAGTGCCACGCGTTAATAATAAATTTTCTACTATATTAAAATCGTTTCCGTAGACCAAAATAATAGTTTCACAGATACATTCTTTTAAAAAGTATCGAATTCTTTAAAATTACAAATATAGCAACAATTTTAATTTAACTCTAGCAACACTGGTGGCTTCTATCCGCGGTTGTAGTACCTATATGGATTTCTACCCTCTTTTAAGTCCTCCTGAAGCTGAACATCTGGAAAAACTACCCTAACGCTTGGGTTTCCGTCAACATTACCCTCTAGAGTCCGTGCCAGATAAGACTTTATTCCTTACAGGATAGGCAGAGCGTGAAACGCCTCGTAAAAGGCGCCTTCGCTACGTCTGTCAAAAATTAAGGGTAATTTTAGATTGTATAATGTGTATTGCTGTAGTGACAGGTTATTGCCTTAATTTCAATACACTGTAACCCTCGAAACCCTTTTGCTGACTTCTACAACAAATGGCCAGAACTTTTAGAAAGTAAGTAGTTTCTGTTTATTTATACCCACTTAGTATTTTTACCGATAAAGGCGTGATGTTATGTATGTATGTACTCAGTATTTTTTGAAATAGACTATTTAAGCTATAATTTAAGTTTAGAATTATCTTCGTAAGCCTAATAGTTTCCAAGATAAAGCTTTTTGGAATGTACTACTTTCGTACTGTGCGGTCTCACCCGCGCGCGGCTAAATAAGTTTTCCCCCAAAAATGAGGTATTTTCCGCGGTAAAAAAGTTAACCTACGTCCATCTTTACAGTAACAACTATTCTCCTGCCAATTTTCATTATAATGTGTTCAGCCGTTTAGGCGTCAACGAGTAACAGGTAGATAAAAAACAGAGATATTTCTACACTTAGGGTACTAACTAACTTATGGACTAGATGGATTATTTTCTTCGAACTTCGATTTTACAACTTAGTAAGTGGTCGAAGAGCTTTAGGCTTGGCTTTAGGGTATTGTTATTTAGCCGATAAGCTGACAACCTGTCACTACAGCAGTAAGTACACACTTTTATCAGAAATCAGCTTTAGGCTGAAAGGCTGTATCTCAAAAACGATTAGGTCTACAAACACAATTCTTGTGTCATATTGTAGCAAATTCAATCTACTTTAAAAACGTACTATTAAAACTAGTCCTTAAAATCACCAGCATAAAAAAAACCATCGAAATTTTGATGATTTATGACAAGATTGCGTTCGCTACTTGAGTTTTAAAACTTTGATTATTCATTGATGGGCCAACATCATAATCATAACATAAGCAACTCCGCAAAATATCACACAACAGAACGAATTTCACGCACAAAATACTGCAGCCTGCTGCAGCCGACAAAGTTCCTGGACTATGGGCACAGAATACTATTGGCGCAAGTAATGATGACTAACTATTTGGATACTGGCTATATAAAAATATCTTCTGCCAGCTCACGTCAAATCTTTCATTCTTTTGTTTGCAAATTGCCAAAATTCAAGTATGTTGATGTAAATTAATCTAAAAAAATACATAAAAAAACTTGAAGCTCCCATCCCCTTACCGGTCAGCGATGTCCAAAGATAAAGATTCTCTCTTCCTTTTAGAGGCACTAGTGGAAAAAATTACGTTTATCAAAGCTCCTTGCTTTTCTGATGGTGCCTTCAAAACATGTGTCACTATAACAGCTCCTTATGTTGAGCCACTGGAAATATGCGACGACACGAGCGGATTGGCCAGCGGAGGCCCCTTCGTCAAGAGCTTCAACAGTGGCAAATCGTGTCTCTTCTTTATGAAAGAAGCTGAAATAAACGCCGCAATGAGCCAATTCATTATTCAAGTAGCAGTCCATAAGACTTTACCATGTGGATGTCTACCCGCCAGAATACAGATAGGGAAAACATATATCGATATGACAAAGGAATTCGTTCAGGCTCGAAACCAGAATCTGCAAAAACCCGGCGCTGCTGGCTATCAAGCATTACAAGATACTTTCAGAATTATAGGAGAAGATAATTCTGATACTGCAGAGATAGTAATGTTCCTTCGGCTATCTTGCTTCGGTGGCTTGATCGTGACTAAGTTCCAGGGGGCTGCAGGCCCTATTACCCTAGGTGCCGGTGCTTTTGATAGTAGCCGCACGTGTAACCCCCCGAGGCCTTATCAAACCGAAGACGATCCTTGTGTGTGCGGAGCTCATGCTTCGGGCAAAAAACCTTTAATGGGAAACACACAAGTTTGTAGAGGTGGCGGAAGTGGAGTTTGCCCACCAGGTACATCCAAAGATGATGAGTAAAATCTGAGAATTACTTGAAACCTAATAAATAGTTATTTTATTTTATTTTTCATAATTTCAGCTCGTGACCCTTATAGTGTTATGCCATGCGCAGAACCAGACGATGCATGTTTCTGCACAGGTCCCCATCCAGTCGTGCAAACTCCCTTGGCTTGTAGAAATACTAATGCATACTGCCTGCATATACCAAAAGGTGAGAGTCAATCTCTTAATATACAACTGTTGATAACAAAACTTTTATTATAAGAATCATTTATTTCGGGATCAACTTAACTCAACTTCTTTTTACTGGGTGTAACGAAATGGTTGTATAAATATATACGTATCTGAACTATATCATTTTCGGTAATATAATTTATTTAAGCCTGAAGCAACGTCGTTACACCCTGTAAACCTTCCCAATGACCTTCTTCCCGATGATGAGATTGGATACATGAGAAACAATTTGTTAATGGCCAGGTCGCAGTAAACAATATGAAGAACTAGGGACGAACCTGGCTGGTAACGAGCTAAAGATCAAAGTGCCTGTGTGTTCAGCCATAATCAAGAAAATAAGTCAAACTCATTGCGCAATACAACGCCCTTATGATAAAGACAACAGAAAGCCAGAATCTGGCAAAACAGACCCCTGCGACCCTCCTTGTGGGAAGAACCAAATAAGTTTGGCGGTACCTAACGAACCCGTGTGCTGCCGAGGCCCTCAACTGGCCGACACACATTTCACTTGCACTACCGAGGGTTGTTATCAATCCGGAAAGCACGGCCAAACACGGAGCGAAATTGTAAACCAGGAACCTATAAACAAAGATGTGTTTGTACTCAAAGTAGCTAAAACAGCTATGCAAGGAGACAGGAAGTGTAAACTGGAACTAGAGCTTGTTGCGCCTAAGGCCGGAAATAAGAGACCACCCATCAAAAAAATTAATACTAAACTACAATCTAATGAATGCGAATGTTGCACGAGGCAACGTAGAAGATGGTAAAATATGTGTAAACAACTATAGTTACCCAATTTTTATTCGTGTTTTAAGTCCCACACAATAAGTAGGTCTAACAATTTTTAAGTAATACTTATGATGTGCCTGACATGATCGAAAATTGTACAGATTGCTGCCCGCCGGGGAACAAGGTCGTTTTTCAAATACCCACGGACACATGCGGCCTGGGCCACAAGCAACGCGCGCATTTTAAGTTCAACTCGGATGGACTCGGAGAATTGTCCAGAGAAGAGCCAGGGCAACTCGTACCGATCACATCGGAAAATTATCAAGGAGTGGTGAATGATTTGCCCAAGCAAGTGATCAAGCTGCGGATTGGCAAAACCATTGAAGTTTCGTCGGGACGAAAATCAAAGCTCGAGTATCAGTTTATAACACCGGTTATCTCACATGAAAAGGAAATACCTGTTAAAGATACTCGCCCAGCCCAGTGGTCAAATTGTTGCCCAGCCTGCTGTGGCATAACTCATCAATTAGATTGATAAATTCTCATTATCATACCTGTGTAATACGGACATCGTTAATTGTTTTTTATTTTACTTGTTTTTATTAAATGTGTAAAATACAATTTCATTTCAATTATTCAAATAGATAGGTACATCTATTGAAACACGCCAGGTTACACATATTATTACATCATTCGCAACATGTCCTTAGTAAATTTTTCGCTTCTGGGGGGTGGGTCTCAATATTCCTATTACAGCACGGGTTTCAGGGGTCCGCTCATCAAATTGAAAAATAACAATACTCAGACTCAGGTCTACACTTTGTTGAGGCTGTAATCTAAAGAATCAAACTTTAGTCTATACAATCGAAAGCTACGCCCATTTATTTAAATATTCGCAAGCTTAGGAAAACGAAACTTAGAAATTATAGGTAGATACTTTTCTTGTGATCTCATTACAAATCTATGGCTCGTATTTATAAAAGCGATCTCAAGATTGAGAGCAATATTAAGTATGGATTTGACAGTGTCGTTTTGTACTGAAATGACATTTCTGATACGAACTCAAATTCGCTGTCACTCTTGAGAGCTGATTATAAATACGGCCCTATAACGTTTAGATTTTCTCAGTCCGAATGAAAATTCAGAGACTCGTTTCCACTTAATTGTCTTCTTAAATCCATTTTGGAGTGTTCTATTCAACGCATGGTTGAAAGTAATCTTTCTTTATAATAATTGGGGCAATTTCTTTCAATCAATGGAAAGCGTAAGGGGAATAGTGAGACTCACTCTTGCTGGGCAAAGACGTTGCATTTCCCTCCCGGATTCATCTTGCATCATTTAACAAAATATCTAAGTTTAATAAATTGGTCTTAGGTACAATGCTGAGTTTCCCGTTTAGTGAAGAATTGATCAAGGAACAAAATATGTTAACAATTGGCGATAAAGAAGCTGAAGCAAGATATCATGAAAAAGAGAAGACAACAAGTAAATTACCGGAAGATTTTAGTAATAACGACAATTACGTAATCGTGTTAATGAAGCAACCAGATATAGACGAATCCTGTTCGCTGATTTCAGATTGTAGCTCCCAAAAAAATAGCAGTTCCCAATCAAACAAGCCAAGTATATATTTTTCAGACACTGTTGGATATGAATATGATTTGGATGGCAGTTGTGATTCAACTAGTTCATTCTGCTTGTTTACTCGACAAAAAGACAACTTCTATGGAAGAGTAACAACTGTATTTATGAATATATGGAACATCTTTGGTCCTTGCACTGACACAGGCACACAGGCTACTGCATCTGTCAACAAAAGCTTGCAAGTTTCTCCAAATGATTGTTGTTCAGTATCATCAGACAAAGCCTTAAGCATCAGTAATAATATGCTCTCTTATTCAACTAAAAAGGGGATGGGAGGTTCAACATACAAACGTACAGAAATAGAGAGAAGACCAACCATGGCCAGTTCCTTTACCAGAAAGCCACTGACAGTAGCCACCTGTTGTAGTGACAGATGCGTGAGCAGTGATTGTGAATCCCAAACCAAAAAGTGTGTCAATATAGTAGCACCTTGCAATACTGTATGCAATCCATCTGATTTGACCGGAGTGGTCTCCCACATAAAAATTGGCCAAAAGGCTCCTGAATGTCCAATACACGCGTGTATGTCTCCTATAACTCAAAATGAAGCACCTGTAAACGTTTCAACTCGTACTAACTGTCGTCGAGGTGTATTTGAAGTTGTAATTCGCAGAATGTGTGGAGCCCCGTTGCCTAAGAATGAACTTATGCTGGAATGGACGCCACCGCCGTGCTCTATGCCGCAACCATGCGCTGGATTCGGTCCGCCGTGTTATGCAACTTACTATACTGTACCGAGCATACCTCCAATGTGTAAATTGGTAATGTGTAAGCCACCACCGCGGTGCAAATCAAGGAGCCCTCCGAGTTCGTGCCGTAGTCCATGTGGGCCCATTCCTTGTGGGCCACCCGTACCTTGGCCTATACCTTGCCGATCATGTTGCCGGACATCCTGTTGCAGCAAGCCTTGTCGCAGTCGGCGCTGTAAGTCATCATGTCCTCCACCACGAATAAGAAAATGTAATTGTTCTAAGTGCAACCCTTGCAGTCCATGTAGTTCTTGCTCCCCGAGCAGCCCTAGCCCTAGTCCATCATCATGTAAACCCGATCCATGCTGTTCCAAGCCATGCGACTCCCCTTGCAGCAAGCCATGCTCTCCCTGCCGTAAACCGTGTAGACCTCCCTGTACCAGACCATGCAGATCTCCTTGTCCACCAAAACCATGCAGATTCCCTTGTCCACCAAAGCCATGTTCTCCCTGCTCTCCCACTCCACCATGTTCACCGTGCGTGCGACCTTGCCCTGTGGGATACCGTAAGCTGCGTCGCAGGTGTCGCCGGGTACCGAAAGTGAAACCTCATCGCAAGCGCATATCTCCTTGTATGAACCGGTCCGTGTGTTGCCCGGTGCCGCGCTGCAAGTGCCTGCCCGCTCCCTGCGTGGTGCCGGGCCCGTGCGCGCCCTGCCGACCGAAGAAGTGCTATCGCCCGTGCAAACCCAGATGTAGCAAAAGTTGCTGTTAATATTTTCATACAGTTTAAACATGTTTAAAATTATTATAACGCCTAATAAAATTATAATAACGCCTACTTTGTGTTTGATTAGATTTTAGATCAGAATAACCCCTCCACTCCAGGACCACTAGCATAGCACCACCGAGTAGTATTTGTATTTGTACAAGTAGGCAAACTGAGAAAGTTGGCAAAGGTCCCGCAGATCCCTGAATATCCGAATTAGTTTGATAGATCACGAGTATGAACTTTTAATCGGCGCTTGGTAAAACTTAAGCCTGGTTTACACAGTGCGAGCTGCTGGCTAGCCAGTAGACAGCTACTCGGCTTGTTGACTCGCACGCTAGTAGCTCGGCTCGCCTTTGCTGTCCACACGACGCGCAGTAAGGCGGTTAACACACTGCCGGCGGAATACGCCGCGTAGGGCGGATATTGTCTATGGTCCATTGTTCAGAACAATGGACCATAGACAATATCCGCCCTACGCGGCGTATTCCGCCGCAGTGTGTAAACCGCCTAACTGCCGTCCAGCCTTGCGAGTGGCCACGATGTCGAATGAAATGCACGTTGCTGGCGGGCAAGCAGGCGAATGAAAACAAAAAATGTTGAAGTAACTCGGATGCGAGTTACTCTCCTACTCGCACCTGCGAGTTACTCGTAAGTGGCGTCCAAACAATACGAGTTACTGCATTGCAGCTACTCGGCAGGCTGACTCGCACGCTAGCTCGCACCGTGTAAACCAGGCTTTAAACTTACATTGTGTGTTGATATCTGTTCATTACGATGATCTCAATCAGTTTCTGAGCTATGCCAAACTAAGCCACCATTGGCCCCAAAATGGCGGCCATTTTAATTTTTGAAAAACTGTATCAAGTCATAACTCAAAAACTATAAAAGCTAGCAAAAATATTTGTGTGGGAGATAATAATATGTTCCTTTTAAAATTACCTACATCTTTGCCTTTTACGATTTAGTGATGCAATCAATAGTTTGCGAGAATATTATGCCGAAATAATGATTAAAAAAATTTGTTCTCATTTGTGTTCTATCTAATGAGTATTTGTGTGTCCGGGGCTTTTTTGGCGAGTTGCGTTGCAACTTTGCACAGTGGTCGTAAACCTATCAAGGCAACTTTTAAGAATTATCACAGAATATATAATAGTACTTATGTTTATATTTTAGACGCAATAAAATTATTTCTTGGGAGGGCGCTGGGGAGCTCATCGAACCACCTTAATAGGTGAAAAACTGAGGTTTTCACTGGAGCGCGGCATACAGACGGACGGACGGACGGACGGACAGACAGACATGGCAAAACTATTAAGGGTTCCTTGTTGACTTGACTACCACTGAGTTGACTACGGAACTTTGCAGAAAGTCGGCATTCAGCGACTATAAATCAACCTCAAAATCAACTGAGCGGTTTATCAGTGCATCTGTCATGTCGCCACTTAGCTGTCATGGCTTCAGTCACTGTCAGTGTAACTTATTCCAAATATAGCCACATGAACAAAACAAATATGTCACTGTAAATTCATCTTGCTTTTGATATGTAAGTATTAAGGAGTATGATATCAAAAACCTCGCTAGAGTTTTATTATATGTACAGATTCCCGCGGGAATACGATATTTTCCCACAGGTAAAAGTATCCAGGAACTAGCTTATATGTGCGCCAAGTTTAATCGATCCGTCTAGTCGTTGAAGCGTGATGGAGTAACAAACATCCAAACATTTCGCATTTATAATATTAGTAAGATTTCATATATATTTTTTACTAGCTGGTGCCCGCGACTTCGTTCGCATTAAATTGAAGTATGCGAAAGTAATAAATAAGATTTTAAATCAAAGAAATTCTCAAAAGCATTATGGGCACTCCTACTTTAAGTATGATTTTATGAGCAGGAAGTCCACTCGCTGTTAGAGAGCTCAATAACTCTACCTACTGCGTAATTTGTAGCATCGTCCTGGTCTCCTCGGTTACAACGCTTCATCTTCAGCATTTCCTGTTAAAATGATTTTATTTAATGCAGCAGCAGGCTCTTAATTATTTGGTGTAAGTATGACGCGTTCACATTACCAAGAATTATCATGATGCGGAATACTTGAAAGTATAGCATGACGTTCTCGATCAAGTCGGACCTGCCGTTCGTCATTTGATTCCTGTGATCTGACCAACCTCTTTTTTTTGCTTCTCTATTAATTTTTGTGAGATTTTGTCGTTTTCAAGGCATTGCTACTTACAAAAAAGTAACTTACCTACTTTAAAAACAACAACAACGCAACAAATAACCAAATCGCAAAGAATAACCAAAGTCCGTTTTATTAACCATGTCAAATGATTTTTGATAAAGTAAGTATAAACTCCAGAAACAACGAAAATCTGAATGAAAGCGCTTTGGTTGCCCCTCTGCGTTAGCGTCTGCACTTGCACAATGACGAACTACTACAATAACATTTAAGACCGAACCGAAGGTATCTTTACATCACAGTATGATGAGAGTTTTAGCCAGTAATTTAACTGTTACCGCCTTCACCATGTGGAGGTAACTCCCAGTCTATGCTACTGTTTGGAAGTTTATAATTATAACTCGAATGCAGGCCTACTCAGGTAGCACACAGTTGTATCAAAAAAGTTTAATCCAAATCGGTTTAATAACATTCAGAATACAATTTCCTGCCTACCCCCTAAGTCCAGGTAGCGTGATTATTTTATCCTAAGTTTGTCCAGATAACACTCAGTTGAATAAAAAAGTAGGTATCCATCAAAATCTGTTAAAAAGAATTAATTTCGTGCCTACCCCCTTAGTCAGGTAGCGTGATTAGTAGTATTATGGTAGTATCATTAATTTAAGTCCAGGTAACACTTAGTCGAAAAAAAAAAACCATCAAAATCTGTTAAAAATAATTAATTTCCTGTCTACCCCCTAAGTCATTTGGCGTGATTATTTATATCTTTGTTTACTGTCCAGGTAAAACTCTGTCAAATAAAAAAAAGTCCCATTAACCGACAGATAATATATGACTCACAGCATCTGCAGCAGCGGCGCGGGGTGGAGGGCATAGCGAGGCACGCGCCTCTGCAGGTTGTGAGCGTCAGGTGCTGCTGATCTACTGCAGGTCTACTAGCGAGTGTGACTCACATCGTCTGCAGCAGCAGCGCCTGTCTTAGTTTTATCTAACAGGGATTGGCTGTTCTGTACATAGTTGTAGCCGGCATGCTATCGGCAGAGCTTTTTTAGATATTAAAAAAAACTCTCTACGTTTCTTTCTGGCGCTTATTTGTGGTCTGTAGCTGTATTTTTGAACCGCTCGAATCGAATTAGCATGCGAAAGAGCAACTTTCGCATGCCAATTTGTATGGAAATCGCATGCGAAAGTTACTCTTTCGTATGCGCATTTAATTTCGAGTGATTCAAAAATATAGCTCCTGAGCTAAGGGTCTGAGGTGGGTCTGAGGTACCTACTGTCATTAATTCATTCATTTTAATTTTATTGGCTTCTGCAGACTAGCCAGCTAATCACGTTAGAAAAAAGAAAAAAAACGTTTGGCCAAAGCCAAAAGAGTATAGAGTATAGTTCTGACAGTTAACTTCTTTTTGATTTTTGATCACTTTTTTTGATGCTTTTCTGACAATGTGAAAAAGAAAAATCCTTTGTTTTGGCTTGAAATTGAAACTCGTGACCGACTGTCACACATTTAAATTACCTGTGAAAATGAGTACCATATCACCTTCACGTGCTCCGAGATCGGGGCCGAATTCTTCTCATGCAGCAAGCGCTGGTGCTCCATCTACGGGTACGTCCACGCCCGCGCACTCCGGCAAGTCCGCTGCAACGTCTACGGGTCAAACCAAAACCACCACCTCTCATACAGGCACCCCTACTAGCACTGCACCGTCTACGGTGCCGACTTCAGGAGCAACTTCTCCTCATGCGAAAAAAGAAGATCATCCCGTACATAAGCATGACGAGCCAACGCACATGGACGCAAAACCAAATGCAGTAAAACAAGAAATACATGCACCACCGACTCCCAACAAGCAACCAAAGAAGAAGAGCGTACCCTGCCCACCACATCTATGCACCCTCGTCCCAGCCAATGTCCCAGCTCCTGAATGTACCCAAGCGATATTACACCCTAGAAAGGACGTGTTTGTTCTCAAGGTAAATAAATAATAAATTTCTAGCGAGGCCGTGTCTCTCTTACATTGAATATTTTAAAGACAAAATAATTGCAACAGACCGTAATTCGACGCGAAGACCAACCAAACAACATTATTAAATTGTTCTCTGTCCGTTACCACATCATCAATTCATCACATCAAAATTACTGAACAGATTTCGATGACTTTTTTATCAAGTTGTTTTCATCATATTACATAGCTTAGGGGGCAGGCATAAAATTCAATTTTAATTGTTTTTGCACCGATTTTACGTGGCATCTATGATTTATAGGTTGCAAAAGTGGGGCCTAACGGAGACCGACGATGCAGAATGGAACTGGAGCTGGTGACTCCAAAATCTCACGAGAAGTCGCCCCCATTCCGACTGGACACTCGCGAGACGCAGTTCGACCCTGAGTGCACTTGCTGCAGCTGCTCTAAGGAAGCCGGCAGAAAAAGAAAATAGCATCTAGCGTTACAAAATAGCACCTTAGCGTAACAATAGCATTTTTGGTTAAAAAGTCAATATTTTCGATTATGATACTTTTGTCTTCAACTCAAAGTGAATCAGCTTTTCCAAAATCAACTTTTAAGTAGGTACCTATATTAAATTAATGACTGTTTTGATTATTAAATAAAATAAGCATCCAAAATTCAATTTAAATTTTTGTCGCACTATTTTAGCTTGGTGCTAATTCAGGACGCACTATTACCAATTCTAATTCTTAGTAGCGCTGTCACTTTCTTAAATTTGACATAAGAACAGGATAGCAAACAAACACGTGACTTTGACATTCATAATTTGACGTACACGGCGCTTTAAATAAGGAATGACCATAGAGCGTGCTCCCTAATTTTACGTAATTTAAGCAGTCCTTATGTCAGATTAGGAATGTCAATGTCATGTGTTTATATTTGCTCTGAGTATTTGCTATCCTGTTATGTCAAATATAAGAAAGTGACAGCGCTACTAAGAAGAATTAGTAAGAATTAGTAACTGGACGGCGTGAATCGAGGCCATATATACTCCATGCTATTGCATAGCAATCAAACAAATTTTTTAAAAAAAAAGTTTTGTTAGTTACTACCTACATATTTTCGGTTTTTATATTCTCAATACAAAAATAAATATATTATTTTTAGTATAAATAACTTAAATAAAATTTTGGTTGGCTTCCATTGCATCTTTCACTTATAAAATTCTTGTCTCTTGTCACCAGATAGGTAGGTAATTATCTTGATATTGTCACCACCTTCATGTTGCCGTTTATATGCGAAATTCAGCTGGAGTGAAAGCACCTGCTTAACCTGCAGATTTGTCGTCTGTGTTAGTGAAATGTAAGGAAATAAGTATGTACAATATATGCTTGAAAACCACCCAAATGCAAATCGGTCGTGTTATCTAGAAAATGAGAGGTGTAATTTGGAAAACTATGTACTTACGTTTGTTAGGCCCATATTTATAATCAGCTCTCAAGAGTGACAGCGAGTTTGAGTTCGTATCAGAAATGTCATTCCAGTACAAAATTACCTGTCAAATCCGCACTCAATATTGCTCTCAATCTTGAGATCGCTTTATAAATACGAGCCTTAGTTAGTGATAGGGAATGATAAATGACCAAGGTGGTAAAATTCTGAAATAACCATTAACTTATTGACCTACTTAAAATTTCTATACAGGGTTTAAAAAAGTAAAAAGTACCTACTGCGTTCCTTTAAACCACATGTTCTACTGATGATAGCAAACAACTTTCCCAAAGCACAAAATTTAGAATTATTTTAGAATGAAGTAATGTTGTGCCTTTTCCATACATAAGATGCTCTCTTCATCTGCAATTTTGTATGGAAAAGGCAAAATTTTGCTTCGAGCTAAAATTTTTATGCTTTGCGAAAGTTTTTTGTTATCTTCAGTAGAACATGTGGTTTAAAGAACCGCAGTACTTTTTTTTACACCCTTGGATATACACCTAAGTTATTTATTTCTTAGCCTGGTTTGTCCCAATCTTGTCCCACTGTTGGGAAAAGGACTCCCCTTTTCTTCGCAATGTATCAAAAGTGTAAAAAATCTTATTAAAAATCGAATTTCCATATCGAAACACACCGGTTTTTTTTTTCTATTGGACAGAACATTGATGGAGCAACTGGTTGGTAGTACTGAATTTGGCTTCTAGGTTTATATTTCCATGCTATAATAGGATTGTATATGGCACAACGGCTTCCGTAGTCTAAGTGGTCAAGTTTGGTTAGGATTAGGAAAATGCAGGCTGAATCACCTAATTGTCTGTAATAACAAAGATTCTCTGCTTTGGAGGGAAAGTGTGTCGCTGTCTTGGAAAGTGGCCGTTACATAAACCATGTCAGAGGTCTATTTGTTGTTACTAATAGGCGGTTTAAAAACTTCGACACCAGGGTTCATTGGTTCGTTCATCGACTCGAAAACCTACTTGATAAGATGAATATTGTATAAGTAGGTATATCAAATCCTAAAAATTTAGAGACGAGTGTAATTACAGAGATTGAAGCATCTAGCCTGGCGCAGCTTCCTTTTGGGTCTAGGCTGGCAGCCTTGGCAGACATTACAGCAGGGGATATCGGTCTCCTCACACTGGATCATCTGGCAATTGTGCGCCACGGGACGCGGCTTGGCAGGGGCGCGGGGGGTCACCAGCTCCACCTGACGGTACACACACACACATATAAAATTAATATTCTGGTGGTAGTGGTAGTAGGGCAACAGGATATCAAAAAAAGTGAGATCGGAGAGAACAAAGCCTTTTTGAAGTGGGAGTGCTTTCCTTTAAACCACATGGTCTACTGATGATATGATAACAAACAACTCCCCCCTTGTCCATACAAAATTGCAGATGAGGAGAGCATCCTCCTGTTCCACCTATCCCCCCTGGCCTATCCCCTCTAGGAGGGAAGAACGGAATTGTTTTCAATGGATATTTCTAGTGATCGCATCTGCAGAGGGTGAGAGGGGTATAGCACAGATTACTCGTTATTTAATTATTTGTGCATGACCACCGTTAATTATTAATTTACTAAGGCCCGTATTTATAATCAGCTCTCAAGAGTGACAGCGAGTTTGAGTTCGTATCAGAAATGTCATTCCAGTACAAAATTACCTGTCAAATCCGCACTCAATATTGCTCTCAATCTTGAGATCGCTTAATAAATACGAGCCTAAGTCGCTATTTTGTACTGTTTTGATAATTTTGAATTTAAAAACTATATTGTGAACGAATAAAGAAATTGAAGAATTGAATTGAATTGAAATTGAATTACTTATGAGTGCGGCGGGAGATTACTTATGAAGTTAAGTCTCTCTCTCCTTGGCAATTAAATTATTCGAGCACTTTCTACCTATCTCTCATCGTTAAGGAGATATTCGACTTTTTGTTTTGTATGGCGGCCATCTTGTTTTTCACAATTTTGGTTTTTTTTTAACAGCACGTGCCTTTGCCCAGGGTGTGCTCCAAAGTTAGTTCGAGGACCCTCCCGCTATCTATGATATCTGGGAATTGGGGGGTTTTTTCAAGATGGCTGCGAATCCACATGGTCCTGGACCACCATTATTTTTTTTTAAATAGAGTGACCCATAATTCGTAAGTATGCCAATTTTCAAAAAAAAACCGTTCGATTCCCGCGACAAGGCTAAATTTTAGCCAGGATGACTGGGTAATATGTTTTAGCGGGTTCTGCAAAAAAACTACACTTTTCGGTGAGTTGTTTGGTATCATAAGTAGAACTCATGTGGTTTTAAAGAACGCAGTAGGTACTTTTTTTGCACTCTGTATTTAATTTAAATACAGAAATAATAAAACTAACCTTTAATGGATTTATGAACAAAACGTCGTCAGGAAACAAGATTAAAAATGCGTCTCGAAATTTTATTCATAATAAAATGTTTTTTCTAGTTTTATATTCACACTTACTTCTATGTTTCCAGTTCGATTAGGCTCATCAGTTTGCTTTCCAATCTT
Organism: Scrobipalpa atriplicella; assembly: GCA_029255725.1. Lineage (NCBI taxonomy): Eukaryota > Metazoa > Arthropoda > Insecta > Lepidoptera > Gelechiidae > Scrobipalpa > Scrobipalpa atriplicella. The sequence goes on along the minus strand of JARACY010001740.1, from coordinate 27,681 downwards.
CAACACGAAGATGTCCTTATCGGGGTGGAGTTTCTTCTGTGCCTTGACCCCCTTGGGGGCGTCTTTGGGCGTGACGTTGCAGATGTTGCAGAGGGCATCATGGTGCTCCTTCTGACAGTACACCAGCTCGCCGTTCAGCGGTGTTCTGTTCGAAAGACCCTCACATATGTCGTCCGGGATCTACGGTTAAACAGACGATATGGTGGAACGGAATACCGCTGTGGTTAGGCCTTAAAATTGCGTTCCGTTTTAAGTCAAATTTGTTACAAAATAAAGTGAAATTGAAATGAAACTTAATTAAATTCTAGTCGCGAAATGACCATGAAAAGAGCCTATTTCTTCATATTAAATAGGTTCATTCATACCCTAAAATATAGTTTGCAAATTTTTACAAGCTGTATACTATTTACCACACTCATACACATCCATCCACAACATACAAAATTAAATTGTACCTATTACAGTAAAATTCATTTTAAAGCTAAGCTTATCATAGTGCAAAGTATTAGTTTTAAAGCTAAGCATATTTACAGTGGAAGCCATTACTCTTATAGTGCGTTGCATTAATTTTAAAGCTGAGTATTTTTAAAGTGGAAACTATTACTCTTAAAGTGCGTTCCATTACTTTTAAAGCTGAGGTGGTTAAAGTGAAATCCATTATTTTTATAGTGGGAATATATATTCCCTATAGTTTTTGAGTTATGAAGGGGTCAAAAGCTCCTAATGGTTCGTGTATAAAATACACACAGTGCAGCCGGCCATTTATGTTCGTTTGGCTTGAACTTGGCTTGGCCATTACCGCGTTGATTTACCTGGAAGTTGAGTTTATTCTGAGGTCCTCTGTCACTATGTCTGCCGGGTATACCGCAGTCGTCCGAGCAGATGCTCTCCTCGTCTCCACAGGTGCACGTCTGCTGCAGCTTCTGCTGGGACGGAGTCAGCTTCGGCGGCTTGTACGTACTCTTCGGCACACGAATCTTAATCTAGTCACCACACCAATTATGAGAATACGGGACTTGTTAGATATTTATATAACATTGATTTAATGGGTTTATCAACCTGATAATATAAGACAACCAGTTGACATTTATATCGATTTTTGGACATAATAGTAATATTAAGAAAAATAAAAATAAACATTTATTTTGAAGAAATTAGCAGCAAAAAATATGGACTGACAAACTATTAATTTATAAATGACATATACGTAGTCACGCCTGCATCAGTAACGGGGTAGACAGAGCGTCAAAATAACTCAATCTTATCCCTCGGAAAAACTGTTTTTAGCCGCGGGTTAGCTAATATTATATTTTCTTTGCCGCGGGTGAAGCCACGTGACGGAAAGCTAGTAAATATCAGACAATTTGTATGGGAAAAAATCTTAAAATACGTCGCCTCGATAGGGTTTTTTGGGAGTGGAGGGAGGGGAAGAGAAGCGAATCTCCCCCCTTCAGTTTCCACCTGCCGGAGTTGCGTAGTTTTGGAGTTATGAGTTTATGAGCGCTAAAAGTGTTGAGTTTTGTATGAAAATCAGTGTCACCCACCTATAGAAAAAAAATACCGGCCAAGTGCGAGTCCGACTCGCGCACGAAGGGTTGCGTGCCATTATCTATACAAATATATATTAGACAATGTATTTTAACCATTTGTTACCAATTACTGTTATTAACATCAAGCAAAAAACCGGAAAAAAACACGTTTTTGTATGGGAGCCCCCCTTCAATATTTATTTTATTTTAAGTTAATTATTTATTTACAAAGTAATTATACAACTCAATGTTCTGTGAATATTTCAAGCGTTTACCTGTTGCCGTTTTTAATATCGGGGAAGAAATTGCAAAAATATCACGTTTTTTGTATGGGGAGCCCCCTTTAATATTTATTTAATTCTATTTTTAGTATTTTTTGTTATAGCAATAGCAGCAACAGAAATAAATCATCGCCGTTAAATTACAACTGTCTAGCTATCACGGTTCATGAGATACAGCCGGGTGACGTGGTGACAGACAAAAAATCACGTTTGTTTGTTGTATGGGAGCCCCCTTCAATATTTATTTTATTGTTTGAAATAGGTATCTGTTGTTATAGCGGCAACAGAAATACTTACATAATCTGCGAAAATTTCAACTCTCTAGCTATCACGGTTCATGAGATACAGCCTGGTGATAGACAAAAAATCACATTTGTTATATGAGAGCCCCCCTTAAATATTTATTTTATTTTGTTTTTAGTATTTTGTAGTAATAGCGGCATCAAAAATGCATAATCGTTGATAATGCCAACTGTCTAGCTATCACGGTCCATAAGATATACAGCCTGCGGTGACAGAGAGAAAATCACGTTTATGGTTATTCTGTTTTTAGTATTTGTTGCTATAGCGGCAAAAGGAATGCAAAATTTTCAACTCTCTAGCTATCACGGTTCATGAGATACAGCCTGGTGTGGAGACGGATGGACGGACGGACGGACAGCGAAGTCTCTGTAATAGGGTCCCGTTTTTTCCCTTTGGGTACGGAACCTTAAAAATGTGTCGTGGAATGCGATTTCTTACCAAAATAGCTGTCGCCTGTTAAAAAACTTGGCCAAGAGCGTGTCGGAGACGCCCATAGGGTTTCGTTGCCTTATATTATATGTTTACTTTTATAACAACACTAGCTTTCCGCCCCGCGGTTTCACCCGCAGCTAAGAGTTTTCCCGTGGGATTGAGTTCCCGCGCTGTTCCTACCTTTAAAATGGACGGAATTTCCATACAAACTTCCATCCCCTATTTAACCCTCTTAGGGGTAAAAAATGCAAAAATGCTGAAACACGTATAAATAATTTTTTAATCATTAGCCTAAATACAAAATTTGAAGATCCTACCTTCAAAGTTGACGGACTTTCATACAAACTTCAACCCCCCTTTTTACCCGTTTTGGGAGAAAAAATCCGGAAATCCTTTCTTAGTGGGAGGTTACGTTATGAGAGGAACTTGCTCTCTAAGTTCAATGATTCTAGCTTTAGTAGTTTAGGCTCTGCGTTGATGAATCAGTCAATCAGTCAGTTAGTCAGTCAGTCAGTCAGTAAGGACAAACGATTTTAAATAAGTTTAGATAATTATCTTCAAAATTTGATTTCAAGCTTAAACAAAAGCTATTAATAGTTACTTCACCTTTACAGATGAAGTTGTTTTTGTTGAAACGGTTTTCTCTTAACTAATATTTCGCAAACTATACATGCTATACTTTTCGCTATAGTTTTCATTACAACTACAACTAAAGAGCTATATTCCATATTATTTTCATAATTTGTGCATTTATAGTTTTGAAGATATGACCGGATCAAATTTGTGACAAATACTGCAACTTTGAATGCAAATATCTCGAGAAAGAAATTTTTTAGAGACTTTTTTTCAAGGAAACCTCCATTTAATTTTAAGAGACCTGTTTAACTATACCCCACTCAATATGGTTAAAAAAATTGATTTTGCCCCCCTTTTCACTTGTCTCTCGAGTTGTAGGAGAGGGGTCCTAAAATAATATTTAAGAATATTTTTTTTTACATTTCTAGATTTGCGTCATTATAATCTATCTTCATACCAAATTTCATGTTAATAGGTGAAAAACTGAGGTTTCACAGGGGCGGCATACAGACGGACAGACATGGCGAAACTATAAGGGTTGTTGACTACGGAACCCTAAAAAGGTCGGCGGGTGCGATTTCTTAACAAAATCTCAAAAAAAAAGGCTTTTTGTTTTAGCGAGTTTTGGGACGACGCGACGGTCGCCGGCTGCTGCCTGTCGCTCGGCTCCCTCCGTGTTGTTATCACAAGCAACCTTTGAGCAACTTAATAACAATCTACTGACCTGGAAACCTTTCCGGGTGTTCCCCCGCTTCGTGGGTCGCCTTAATAGGCATTATTGACATACAAAACTTTTCATACATTTTCATACTTTTCAAAACTTTTATCGCTCATAACTCGAAAACTACGCAACTCCGGCAGGTGGAAATTGAAGGGGGGATTCCCTCCTCCTCCCCTCTCTCCTTCCACTCCCAAAAAAAAACCCTGTCGATGCGACGTATTTTAAGATCCAACCCTTTGTATGGGGAAGCTAATATATTTTATACTACACCTATTCTGAAAGTACCTATATTAGTTCTTACTTGAAAAAAGGGAAGAAAGAACGTAAATCCAAGCGAACGAATATGCGGGCGGCAAAAATATACGGGATTTACTTTCTCCCCTAGGGAGAAAGTATTTTCTCCCCTCCTCTATTTTTTTTTTAAATTCATAATTCAAAACTAGAATCAGGCGGATGCCAAAAAAGATTTGGCGGGTGGGTGGCAAGGTGGGGTCAAGGTGGGGGTCAGGTGAGTTTTAGTGCGAGTTCATTTCGAGTGCGAGTTTGGCACTAGTGCGAGTTTGGCACTAGTGCGAGTTTGGCACTAGTGCGAGTTCATCTCAAGTGCGAGTTTGGCAAGAGTGCGAGTTAATTTCGAGTGCGAGTTTGGCATGAGTACGAGCTTTAGTGCGGGATTGGCACTAGTGCGTGTTTGGCACGAGTGTGAGTTTTAGTAAGAGTTTGGCACGAGTGCAAGTTTAAGTGCAAATTTGGCACGAGTGCGGGTTTAAGTGCGAGTTTGGCACGAGAGTGAGTTTTAGTGCGAGTTTGGCACTAGTGCGAGTTTTAGTGCGAGTTTGGCACTAGTGCAAGTTTGGCACTAGTGCGAGTTTGGCACTAGTGCGAGTTTGGCACTAGTGCGAGTTCATCTCAAGTGCGAGTTTGGCATGAGTGCGAGTTCATTTCGAGTGCGAGTTTGGCATGAGTGCGAGTTCATTTCGAGTGCGAGTTTTAGTGCGAGATTGGCACTAGTGCGAGTTTGGCACGAGTGTGAGTTTTAGTACGAGTTTGGCACGTATGCAAGTTTGGCACGAGTGCAAGTTTTAGTGCGAATTTGGCACGAGTGCGGGTTTAAGTGCGAGTACAAGGATTTTTAATTATATTTTCCTCATAGGTGTAGTATAAAGCACTATGTATCACTCGGAAGAAAATGCGATTCCCAACTCGTGTGTATTGAGGCCCTCAGCTGTACACCCTCGTAGGAATCGGTCATGTTTTCCCCCCGATAAACAATGTACTATTTCATGTCCTGAATTTTCTTTGTGGACGTATAAGACTGAGAAAGCGAGTGTTTTCTTACAATGTTTTCTCGCGAGAGTGTAAAACCGCCATAAATTCCCGTACCTCATTACCGTTGAAGGAGGCGCCAATTTCTTCATACGGCCGGTTATGCTTTGTTAATACTGATTTGCCTGTAGGCGGTTCATCTTTACGGGAATGGATTGATTTAGGGGTAGTTTCACCAGATTTTATCATTTCCAATCAGTAAGTATTTCTTCTCCAAATTGCTAGGTGTGTTAAACAACTAAACTCACAAATTTATGAATAAAAAAATGAAATTAATAATTTAATAGAGAAACTGGATCCAAAGAAGTTATTTATGTGATTTGTATGTGATTGACTGATTGACGTATCTGACTGGTGGATGACGGTTCCTGACGGTTCCTGACCTGACGCAGCTGATTTTCTTATTCCCAGATCTCAAAGAGATGTTATATCAAAATAGCATGTTCAAGATCTGAGGTCAAGATTAAGTGATTTTGTGCATATCAGTAAATAGAAACTATAAAAAGTTTGTAGATTATTCTTAATCATAATCAAAAGTTAAGGACTAGATTTTTACTACGGAATAGCTTTTGTCTGATACCAAATTGATTAATTCTATCGTCCCGCCAAAATTTATCAAAATCTATTTGGCATTGCGTGAAAAAGTGGCCTTTCCGCCTGAAGCTCGAAAGGTATGGTTTGCCACAGAAGTGTCAGGGAAGGAGGGACAGCTTCTCACTATTTGAAAGGGGTTGCTCTGCTCAGTTATCGAAACTGAACAACTTCACAAGGACGTTCTTTCAGGAAACAAAAAGAAAATGACTTCCCCGTACAAGTTCTTTGATCGAGGTGGTTATTTTGTATGCTTTCCCGCTTTGTACACATTATTATATTATATTGGGTCCAGTCAGCTCGCGACCACGATTGATGCAACTCGATCGAAACGTCGGGAAAAGGTATTTATCTCTTAATACCCATCTCAACTCAAACAATCGCGCTCAGACCCGATTACCCGATACAATATACCTAATATGAGGAGATCGTTTTGCTCTAAGGAGGAGATCAATTATATATTTTCATTTCCTTTAAGAATTTCCTCATTAAAGTTATTCAATTTCGTTGACAGAGCAACCCCAATTTTGTAGAAAGCATAATTTATAATTATAACAGTAAGTAGTTAAGTAGGTACTATGGTTCGGCTTACGGCGCACGCGCAGTCGCAGTCGCTCTGATTTCTGCCGCGTCGCGTCGTCGTCTGCGTCTGATGCAACATTAGTTTAGCTTTCAAATGCAATACCAAGGTTACGCACACCTACCACAATTTAGGTACTTGAACTCATTACTGTGCTTTCATCTGATGATGTATTGCCTCAAAATAAAAAAAACTCTTTCTTTGCGTACATTGCTTTATATAATTTACTTATTTCAGATTTAAATAATTTAGTTTTTTCCACTCACAGTGTTATTTTATTTAAGAAATAATGTTTCAGACCTTTTTTGTCCTTTTTGCGCTAATGGATTCATCCTACGAATCCTACGCATGCCGTATGTTCAGCGAATGAAATCACGTTGCTATCTGTGCTGGGGCTGGGGCTGGGTACAAAAAAAAACATTAGGGTGTGAACCGTGGAGCTCTGTGAACCTAACCTGCTCATGAAATCAGACAACTTTCCCCAAGAAACGAAATATCAAAATAACTTAATAATAGGTAGGTACCTACTCGAGCCACTAACAAAATTTTTGTGTTAATATTAAGCCAATCATTTTTTTGTCTTTTATATAATTAACGTTAAAAGTCGAATCAACTGTATAGCAGCACCTAACCAGACCTAACCTAGCATGACCATAATATATTATATACGATACGCCGCGCCGCCGTTTCTATAGCGATGCTACTTCTGTCAACAAATCACACCTACTCAACACCTACTCCTCCCCTCATCCATGCCTAGCCTACGTCTACCCCGTGCGTGCGTGCCTACCCCACTTATCAAATTCTGCTCACCCTTTATCGAGGCCAGTCATCATGCTAAGATGATTTCACAGACTACTAAGAGAAAGATGATTTTGTTTTATTTCACAAAAAAAATCTATCTTCTATATCTATACCTATACAGTCGTACAAGGATCTTTTGGTTTGTGGGTGACATTGACAGCACAGATTACCTAGTAGGTATACATGTCCGTTAGGTTAGTCAGTCAGTCAGTCAGTGGCTTAAAGGACTTGAATCCAGGCCAAAAAAAAAAAACCAAAACAAAAAAAAAAAAAAGAGTCATTCAGGACCAACCGTAGGGACCAACCAAGCATTTTACAGTCGTACAAGGATCTTTTGACATTGACAGCACAGATTACCTAGTATACATGTCCGTTAGGTTAGTCAGTCAGTCAGTCAGTGGCTTAAAGGACTTGAATCCAAGCCATATTTTATGGCCATAAAATATGGCTTGGATTCAAGTCCTTTAAGCCACTGACTGACTGACTGACTGACGGATCAACGCACAGCCTAAAACCCCTATTAGACCATGCGATATCAAGACAGACTTACTAAGACTTAGCATAGTGTAATAGGACTTAGCAAGTTAGTCTGTCTAATTAGACCGATCGAGTGGATTCGGCCGTGCTTACTTGCTTACTTGCTTGACATCGCGTGGTGTAATAAGACTTAGCACGCTTAGACCGCTCAGTCAGCGCTCATCCGCCGCACAGGACAGACGTCTGTATTTTGATTATATGGAGTAATTAATTTCAAAAGATGTTCAAAGTTAGCAACTCCTACTCTAAAGAGTCAGATGGTTCCAAAACACTCAATATTTGCATATTTGATAATTTTTCCCGCAGCAGTAAATACTTCTTTACCCATATTCTTCTTTTGTTTTTTTAATATTTATTCATACTAATAGTCGCGGTAAGAGCTACGGCAATTTTCTGGTATTTCTAAAGTTTTCCCATGACTCTTACGACAACCGTCGCTGACAGAGTCCGCCTTGCAAATGAGTTAACATGCGGTATTCAGCACAGTGTAATAGCGAGCTTGTCTAATTAGACTGTTAGACTGTCTTAGTAAGACTGTCTTGATATCGCATGGTCTAATAGAGGCTCCGCTGATCGTAGAGACCTGGGTCCTGATTCTCCTATTTTGACAACGACAGATTTTTAAGAATACATACATATATAAAATCACACCTTTAAGAATTGTGCGCCTTATGGCCATCCGGCGAATTTTGCGCGGTTTCGGGCGTAGTACATTTCACTTTTTGTTACCAAATTCATACTCGTGATGTACGTGAGCCAGCAGTGTAGGAAGATTCTTACGCGATTCTTGAAAAAACAAAACAATCTCGTTTTTTATGGCCATATTCTGGTCAAAATTCAAATCGCACCGTAAATACTGTCTGTCAGATTTTATTTCGAAGAACTGGTAGTATTATTCATAACGTTCATTCACTCACATATTGCCATAAAATATTCAAAAGACTGGCTTAAAGGACTTGAAGCCCTTAAAATATTAAAAAAATAAACAATGTTGTCAAAGCTTGATATTGAATATTATTTCACAAATAAAACTTATAATCGCATAAAATGATAACGGACTCACAACAAGAGGCATTGATTGACTTTTTAAAAAGAAATAAAGCCTTAGCATTGGGCAAGCTGCGCTCGCAGTCTGCCCGAGAAGATGCTCGACTTTTATGGGAGAAATGTGCGGCGGAAATAAATGCTTTTGGTCCAGAAAAGAGCGGCGTTCAGTGGGCCAAGGCAAGTACTTACTTTACTAAAAGATTTAGTTATTTATATGCATTTACATTGTGTTTAACATCTACCTTCTTAACATTATTAACACCTTATGCTTCCAGTACCTACTGGGCTGAATTAAAGTCCAGGACGAAAAGCAAAATGCTAGCTTGCAATGGACTGGTGAGGGGACCAATGATACTCTCTCCCTGACGGCCGTTGAAGACACAGTTGCGGACCTCATAGGAAGAGATGTTGGCCCCATACAATACAATACAATAACCCACAATCTAAACTATCTATCCTACCTACATTACATACCCATGATCACCCCATGATTTCTAAAAAATATTTACCATGGAGACTCTTTACAAAAGTTTCTCAAGTCACTGAAAAGGTATTTCGACGTACATAGGCAGATTTCTGTGAAGAATAAATTATTAATTCTGGGCAAACGCGTAGTGTACAGTTATCGGTATAATTCTGAATATGCCTGACGCAATCGGCGGCTAGTGTTGCCGGCGCGGCGCTTGGTCGGCTGAATGCGATCGACGAGTACGAGCAGCAACGCCCGCCCGGCGCGGCGCCCGGCGGCGTGCGGCATTCGTCATACAGCGAGCGCGCCGCGTAGTCGCGCGCCAACAGCCACCTCGACAACACGTGGGCTATCACTATCACTTAAAATCATAACCTACAAGTTTGAAAGCAGTATCGAACCAGTTGCAGCCACACTGAAGTGACAGAGGTAAGTGTGCTTATCACAATTATTATTCGGCAAAACGTAACTAGATCGACACACGACAATCTTAGCCGACACGGTTTTTTACAAATTCGTGTGAAGATAACACGCAACGATACGAGCAAATCTTTGAGCTTTTCAGATGGACGTCCTGAAAATTATGAAAAAGAAAGTTATATTAGAACTTGAGCAGGTAGAAGATATAAATGTAATTTATTGTCTATTAGTTAGATACTTAATTTGTAATATTAAAAAAAATTTACACTAAAAGTTTTGCTGCCAGCTAATCTTTCCAAATAGAAGTAACTAATATATTGCTTCTCGTAAAGAGATTTGTTAATTACTTACTCGTGTACCTACAGGTACCTATGCAGTTACTTTTGATCAGAGAGTCAGGTTCAGTACGTTAGTGACCTATGTAAGTAAAGTTTCTTCTTGGCAATTCTTTCCTGAAATTAATATTGGATAGTGGACGACTGGGACGACCCCATTAGTGCGGTTGCTCCTATTTCCACTTTGCGGTGCTCTTATCTGGCGACCGACTCGACTCATGTTGTCGTGTCAACAAAAACCTATGACAAAAGCCAACGCTACGACGTCGGCGAGTGGCGATTTCGAAATATATGACAAGCGTGAATAACAGGTTTCATTCATTCATGAAAATAAAGCTAACTTGTAATCCCTATTATAAGTAGGTACGACTTTACAAACAAACTGAGAGTGAGTGCGGCGACGAGGGACCGGTTATCCTGCTGCGAGGAGTCGCCCTTCCAGCAACAAAAAACTCACGTCAATGTTAAGGCTACTTGCTGTTCCCTAAATGTTCGTCTTTCGAATGTAATTAAAACGTAAAATTAACGTAGTCAGTTACACTTGGGCGACTCCACATCGTGATAATAAACTATCCGGATTAGTTAGTTGACTAATTAACCCAAATATGTTAGTTATGTGAGTGAGAGTCCGTAAAATGGTTTTAGTATGTTAGCAAAAAGCAAAATAAATAGTACCTACTTGATAGCTTTGCCGACGATCTTAAGCAGCGATTACATTACCCGGCCGATCGGGCCCGATTTGATATGTATATCAAATCGGGCCCGATCGGCCCATTGCTGCTTAGCTTCAGTAGTTTTTCAAGTAAGACTCGTGCACAAGCAATGTAGTGTCAAAATGGGCCCGATCGGCAGGGAAGTGTAATCGCTGCTTTATCCCTTCCTATCCCTACTTGTTCCTATCAGTTATCCCTTCCTATCTCTATGCTACCTGCGCAGGCGCCGCGTCGTCGTTGCACGAAAGCAAAGGGACCTCGATAAATAATAAAATAATGCCTGTGACGATACTTGCCCTGATATAAATATCAATACCTATCACTTATTGTGGTAGTAGTTTTTGTAAAAGCGTCCGATTAATCAGTTTATATTTTTTTTAAATTATTTATTTGGTTCTCTTTTTATTTTACAATCATGATACACAACTTACATTAAAGTGGGTAACACAAACATAAGCTTAGCAATTTGATACTGGCTTAATCAGTATATATTAGATCGAATTGAGTGTTCCATTACTATTTCAGTAACATGTTGTGTTATTGAATGCATAAATTTTACAAAGACGCACTAGTGGTAGGTAAGACTGTCAGTATAAAGTATGTACCTAATGAATTAACCTTATAATAAAAAATAAATAAGTAAAAATATAATACATTAATAATAATTCCTGAAAAATAAACTTGGCGTAAGATGTTCAGTTTCGTTGACTGAGCAACCCCTATCAGTTTGCGGGAAGCTGTCCCTTACACCCCGTATACCTAGTATAGTAACTAAATAAGTCTTGGGAAAAGCACTGGATATGTCATAGTCACGTCATGCATAATTAAAGTAATGGTGGTATATAGCGGTCGGCTACAGGGCTACGGAATGTCGATCATGTGTGTTGGTGCTTGGTGTATCGTCGGCTGGTAATTAACAATGACAGCGAGCGGTCGTTGACTTCCGAGAGCGGCTCACCTCACCTCACACCTCACTCCTCAACACACCACATCAATACCACTTGCATTCAGACAGTGATTGTTGATCAAATCACACACTTTGCGTTTCCGTCACTAAATTACAACTGCTGGTTATCAATATGCCTTGGACAATGTCGTATCCATGAAATTATTATACGTTAGTAAAATTCGATATGACCTATGAAATCTACATTCAGTAAAAGTACTTATACTTACAATCGTTGACATAGGACACCTTTATGAGGTTTAATAGTTAGTTTTGTAAATATAAAAGGACCGAAGCGAAACGAAACATTTTGTTGAGTCCAAAGAAGTACTTCATTTTATTGTCATACCGGATTACCTAGGACTTTCAGGAATTCTTGTTGTCGTGTGCACTGCACACATTGCATAATAAACGCAGTTTGTTGACGTAGGTAGTAAAACTTCGAAATAGGCAATTTTTACTCTTATGATTTTGCAAAGGAATATAGGACAATAAAAAATAATTAAAAGAATGCTCTGTAAATAACTTTACGTCAAAAATGGCATTAAACTTTTAATGTGCTTGGACACATTAATTGGCTATACACGGTGATTATTAACTGTCTTATCTCTGTAACTAACAAATCAGGTACTTCCATGTAATTAAAAAAACAGCACATATAGGTACAACATCAATTTATGCTTGTATCTATACCACGTAAACAACTGCTTGCTGGCATTTGTGCACATTTCTGCATAATAGATAATTACTCGTATTTTTTTGTAATTATTAACTTCCATCATCATCACAGAATAGTACCTTACGATACAAATGCGGTGTGTTGATAATTACAGCCGAGGCAGGTGAGGGCTACAAGAAAGCAGAGGCTGTAATTACCAAATCGCACGTATGTCGTACGACGTTTTATAACATATTTGCGAGGAAATTGCTATAAAATTAAAACAATACAGCGAAAAGAAAATTCGCGCGGAATAATTTTTACTCGTTCACGAATTAGCGATGCGCGCGCATCCACAGATTACCTATATACTAGTATATATCGCGCAGCGCTTTTTTTTTTAGGCAAAGGCACAAAAGCAGTCAGTATTACTAATAAACTAAATTAATATTTTAATGTATTTGTTACAGATAAATGGTTGAAATTTATTTTAAAAATTAATTAAATTAAAGAATGAAATGTTTATTAATTATATTTTATCTCCCAAAGTTAAATTTACCTATTCATAAAACGTTTACCACTTTTCTGATATAAAAACTCTTTGCTAAGTTTTAAAAAAGTAATTCAATAAACAGTGCGTTTTACCTAGTAAAAAAAAAACTCGTGTGTTTTACAGCACTCGTGCATTTTTCATTACGATTACGCACAAGTGCGTAATGTAATGAGATACCATACGATATTGAAATTGGTGTAATAAGACCCGTATTTATAGCCAGCTCTCAAGAGTGACAGCGAGTTTGAGTTCGTATCAGAAATGTCATTTCAGTACAAAACAGCCTGTCAAATCCATACTTAAAATTGCGCTCAATCTTGAGATCGCTTTATAAATACGAGCCTAAGAGACCCTTTATGAGCAAATGTGTTATAAAAGAATAAAGAAGTATCTAGGTACATAATATACGATACGTGTTACAGAATGATCAAATAAACAGGCTCACGGAAAGAATACTTAACGCGCGCGTAGTCACGGAATATTTTATACTAACTTTTTGTAAGTACCTACATACTTAGCACTGTTGAATAAAAACCATTCGATGCGTATCACAGAATCTACCCGCCTGTACTATAATATAACAATACTTAGACCTTTTGCGTGTATCGTCACGGAAGGAATCGTAACAAATTGCGTATGTTTTGGCAAAACTCCCGCATGATTTTAAACAAACTTTCTTTGTTCCGAGTTACAATATTTAAATCTGCATCGATATTTTTTTCTGGCACTGGCACCTCTATATAACATATGCACCTGATAAAAACGTGTCAATACCTATCTATAGCTCTAATCCTCTCTATTTACGGGCAAAGGCCAGGCAGCATGAACGTTTTAAACACAATATACCTACTTAATGATGATGTTTTGCTCAAACAAGTATAGCTAAGATATTGAGTCTAAAGTTTGCTTGGTAAAAAACTGTAAAATATGTTCCGTATAAGGTAAGCAGAACCCTTATCTGTTGATCACTTTGTTGTCCGACTGTCTGTCTGTCCTTCTGTCCGTCAAGACCCTTATTTTCTTTAGAAACACGTGGGTCGTGGAGGTATCGAGTTATTTGTAACAAATACTCAAGTTAACGGTACCCTTGAAGCTGTGAAATTAACTTATGTCTAACGCAATAAAAAATACGATTGTTTACCACCTATCTCTTGTCGATATTAACTAATCAATCATATTAATAGTTTAATAGTACGATGGTCCGTAAGAGTAATGTATGCAATATTGACTACTTGCCAGGTTTCAGACAACGACCTAATAGATACTACACTGACGTGCTCTAGATAAGTAATACACTGACAATAAGAATGCTATTTTTATTTATTTATTAAACTACAATACAAGCTTGCAGGTTACTCAAAATAGTGCTTACAATAAACTTATGTATGTCCTATTTTACTATTACGTTTAATTTATTTATAATAATATAGTCCTCCCACCGATTTTCGGTGATGGCGGCCAATCTCCCAGAGATAAACCAACTGCGCAGGACTATATTTTAGTGCCCAAGTGTTTGCGCAATACACAGGTGCACTCTCTATTCCTTCAATCTCTTATTCTGATGGGACAGATTGACTGACACGACCAGGAGTCGTATTTTTGAACCGCTCGAATCGAATTCGCATGCGAAAGAGCAACTTTCGCATGCCAATTTGTATGAAAATCGCATGCGAAAGTTACTCTTTCGTATGCGCCATTAGCTTCCGAGCGAGCGGTTCAAAAATACAGCTCCAGAGAGAGATCAGGCGCAGGATCGACTATTAACATGCCCATCCGACAGCATGGATTATCTTACTTTTCGGACAATCAGGTGATCAGCCTGCAATGTCCTAACCAAACTAGAAACAACAACACAAAGTCATTGTCCCCCGCCGGGAATCGAACTCGGGACCTCCGGGTCGTGAGCCCATGGCTCAGACCGCTAGACCACGGAGGCAGTTTTTTTATTTTTTATTTAAATAACACTAACTATTATGATTCATGAAATAAATCTAAATCTAAACTAATTGTTGTTAAGTATTTTATTCTAGTGTTTCCACTAAACGAATACCTACATATTACAACTTAGATAGGCTTCTTTATAATGCGAATGTTTGAAATATTATTAATATTACTAGGTAGACTAAGCAAATTATGCGGAGGCCCGAATGGTGTAGTGGATAGGGCCGCGGCCTTCTGTGCAGGAGGTCATGGTTCGAATCCCACCACGTACCAATATGTTTTTCGGTTTTCGAATTTTATATGTACGTTTATTCGGCGCTTTTACGGTGAACACACACCACCCACCTACACCTACGAAGAAATTCAAAGGTTGTGTGTAACCTAATCTAGAATTGGGTCTGGTTTCCCTTCTGTGTTGCGGAGGTCAGATGGCAGTCACTCTGTGTAAAAACAAGTACCCTCGTTCAATCCCCTAGATTAGGTAGCCGACCCCGTGAAATACGGGAAAAAGGCTAGGAAGATGATGATGATAAGACTAAGGAAATTATGCATCAAATGTAAGGATTCGCATTCTTAATCCTTCCTTAGGTACTGTAATGTAATAGGTATTGTTGTTGTGTAATGGATAATAATGGTATAGGCTCCAGCTCCACCACAAATTAAGTATACGGCCGCGCGGCGCGCCCGGACAGATGGTCCACTCGGAACTAAGCGCCATTTTGCTCACGCACACATTGACGTTGCGTTTAAAGTCCGTCTCGGGCAGTCTCGGCTAGGCGTTCAGTCCGGCTGTCGCGCGATTGTTACGTTATGTTAGCTACGCATTGAAAAAAAATAATGCTCTGCTACCCATTTAGGCATGTAGGTATAATAAGATACATGTGTAAACATGAAGCACCTAACCTACTCTATTTCAAAATTCGGAGTTAGTACAGTAGCAACCCTAGGTAGTCTAGCCAGTTTAGGTAGTTATTTTCGAGAACGGCCGGAGCGGGCTTTCTGAACCCTCTCTATTTTGTGGCTCCACACTGCTTGGCTTCCGTCACATGATCGTAAGCAGAATTGGATTGAAGGCTTCGTCTTCACTAAGCTACCAGGCAAACTTGCCACGCCATTTGAAACATGATACAAAACTGCCATCACTAATTCTATTTAACTATTGGGTATGTATATTTAATTTATGCGTTGCGTCGTCGTCACGTAAATGCAAACTTCCTCTTTTTCGTCAATATGTGACGAATGTGTTAATTACTTATATTATGTTAGCGATGAGATGAAGATGACTTACGATGTGACAAAAAATAGGTTTTGCTTTGACAACTACATTGATTTTTATTTATTTTGATGCTAATGCAGTTATTAAAATAGGTAGCTTGTTCCAAAGAAACAATAATATTAACAACTTTAGTTATAAGTACTATCAGTTAAGCACACTAAATGGTACCTAATCTTTATACATAATAACCAACCAAACCAAACCAACACATAAACATCACATAACTAGGTAACAACATTTATCAAAAAACTAACTTCACATTAGCAAATAATACATAACATAACATAACAATAATAAATACGTCATGTTTTATTATCATACATAACTTAATTGGCCCCAAACGAATTGAGATAAGCTGAAGCGAGATGACGAGATATGTCATTTATACCCTAGTACTATTATATATTCTGTGTTTATACAAAGCTTCTCCGGATCACGGGATCACCCGCAGTTTTTTCCCTTGGGAATAAGGCATTTTCCCTCAAAAGATTTTTAAAAATTCGGTCTAGTACGTTATGTTTGTAACTGAAATTATTTTTTTCTTTCAATTAATAAAACGAGTAAACATTATTTATTATAATGCTGTAAAAAATTCCAATTCCCACGGTAAAATTTACAAGTGAGACCGAGAAGGAAACACTATAATATTAATTCTAATTTACCATATAACGACTCAGTATATCTCCTCGTAGGTACCTACTTACTTAGCTTCTGTGTGCTTACGGCTCGTATGGTGATAACAAAGTCAGTATCGATTAACAAACAGTTCATAATGTATAGTAAATAACCACTTACCTTTTAAGTGGTTGTTATTTATTATTTTAATTAGTTTTATGGATATAATTCAATATAGGTTTTATGATGAAATATTTTCTGACCCTACATAAAATTAACATTACAAAACACCAAACCGATGGTCTTTCGTTTATGTGATGATTTTTTTTCGTGAAATAATCATAATCAATGTACAAAAGTGCAGGAAGTGACTGACCAAAATTTTAAGTAAGCCACGAGACTAAAAAAGCATTTTTCTCAAACATGCATGAAAATAGTCTTATTCCTTATGCAAAATCAATACGCAAACCTTGACATTTACGGTTTCTCAAATTAAAAAAAAAAAAACTTTTTTTTTTTTCATAGAACTCGTCTTTTTCAAATTCCGAACAACAAAGCTCTCCGTCAAAGTACAAAACGCCATTCCTCCATGCCAAAACTCTCCAGCAAAGTCCAAAACGCCATGACTTCATGCCAAAACCTTTTTTTTCTAAGTACACTTGCGTTTAGTTTCAACCATTTGCATTTGTGTTGACCTAGCACTGAGGCTGTACGCCATAGATTTTTTATTTATGTATTTCCTTGCATTAATTTGAGAAAAGCACTATGTAAGCCTCGGCGGAAATAGCAATTGCCTGACTCGTATTATTGAAGTCCTCGCATGCGGCTCGGACTTCAATCCCTACTTGTCCGTCAATTGCTGGTTTTCCAGGCCTCGACAACAATGTACTAATGTTTTAAAACGTACGAAACCATGCATAAATGCATATGTTACCAATTATATATTCTGTGATGTTACGCACAATCCCCGAAATCGCCCATTGGCCGGAAAAAACGCACACAGGATTTTAAATTCAAATAACAAAAAAACTACAAAAGATACATAATTAATTCAGTAACTATTATAAAGAAGGAAAATGCAGATTTTATTTATTAAACAATAATTTCCTCTAAAAGTTGCCCGTCATATCGAAAACACTTTTGGAATTTGACTTCTGTATTCCGCGCACTAGCCAGAGAGGTGTTGTCGGGATACCATCAAGCACGCGAACGATATCTTCTTTTAATTCTCAGGTGGGTGCGGGGTTTGTTACATTAACTCAAGATTTGAATTAACCCCAAAGAAAGGAAGTCCATAAGGGTAAAATCTGGCGACCTGGGTAGCCAGGGGATGTTACCGAAAAGCCTTATCAATTTGTTGGGGAAGAAATCACAAATAAATGCCCCGGTCCTTTTACAGTGTAAGGGATAATTTCATAATGCTGAAAACATGTGTGAAATGTTGGCAGGATGCCCCCTCAAAATGGGAAAAACGAACCCGTAATCATGAGACGACATGAAACGCAGTCCAGACCAACAAAAATTTCAAAAAGAAAATTAAGCCAGTTATTCAACTGCTCAATAAAGCCCACCAAACCTTTGGGACTTTTTAACGGCTGTTAATGTTTCAGGCGTAGGTTTGATTCTGTCCTTTGAAAAAAAGCCAGGGTCTAACTCAAAATCAAAAGGAAACAACTTCGTTCACAAGGTTTAAGGGCATCCCGTCGTTACTTCTCCAGCGAATAGTGCGGAAATTGAGGTCAGATTCCATGGGTGTTTCTGACTTAACGGACAACATTTACCTAGACGAAATCTTTATTTAAATATAATAAACCCCAATTCTTCGTCTTTTCAATAAGTAAAGAAAATATTTTATTTTCTTATTAGTTCTTTTGTTATTAAAATTTAAAATAGGAAATCTGCCACCGGACACCCTGTATCTCAGAAGCCGTCGGTACACGAAATGCAGTAAAGCAGCTGTTTCACTGCACCGAGTTGTGACTCTTGTCTATATTTAAACTTCCCCCGCGGAATCTCCAAGTTGGTGCGATGTGCGAGCTGTGGATGTGCGTTTGAAGATGGAGATGTAATTGTTTTTCTTAGACCAGGTGCCCCGTACACTTAAATTTCTAGGTGTTAGCTGGTGAACGTTGGGGATTTACATACAGGCAGAAAGCCTCCAGAAATGAAGGGCAGAAGAAGAATCTTATCTTATTTAGCCGCTAGTGTCCCACTGCTGGGCAAAGGCCTCCCATCGGTCTGAGGAAGAATATAAACTGAAAATGTTTTTCTTCTAAATTCGATTCGGATACCATTTTCTAATTTAGCTTTTACTTATATGAGCAATAGATCGATAAGTGAGGTTGAGATCTCGTGATAACATGAGAATAAACATACAGTTTTGAAATGAGGGCACGTAAACAGACCCTATTGTAAACGCATTGTCATGCGGATTTATCAGTTGTTTATCACACTTGAGGCTGTAAGTCCGCCGACGCCGAGCCGATAACGGGTTATAAAACCCTCGCTCAGAATAATTGTGGCACTGTTCGGCCGGCTATAACTGATATGACATCCGGTCACACCGACCTTGCAGAAAACCAACAAAGAAACCCGTAAACAAAGATCTGCACTTTGGGGGATAAGGCTCGAGACGAGGTGCTAGGTAGTGACTACTGGTCCTACTGACTAGTTACCCTACCTACTGGCCACTGAAAGTATGCAATATGTGTTCTTTCGGAATTATTGCTTAGTTATGCCACTGTAGATATATAGTTTATGGTTATGTAGGTACGATTAAACGCTGACCTCTATTTTGTTCAGGTTCACTTCCCCATACAATACAAAAGGACTATCTGGAACAGACATTTTTTATGGGGAAGCCAGTATCAGTTTGCAGAAGGCTGTAACTTAGGTACACCCTTTATAAATAAAAATGCAAAAGACAATCCATTTTTGAGTAATTTTCCATTTTTAAATAAAACTTTATAGACATAAGTACTGATAGGTATACTGCGCGAAATGTTTCGCTAAGCCCTGTTCCTTGTTATCCCTACATACTATTTTATGTATAACAACATTACATTATTTTTGTCCTGAAAATATTGATCATTACGTGTTCACCCATAGTTGTGCGCTTGTAGCTGTAAAGTAAACAAATATGGTATGGTAGTGACGAGCCGCGGCCGCAAGCAGCGTCACAAGATCACGCTGCGCCGGCGCATAGGGCTGCGCGACCACTAGAGATGCTACGCGGATATTCGGCTTTATTATGAATAACGATAATTATTGTATTTACATTCACTAGGTTTTTTATATAATGCGGTATTAAATCGAATAGCTTTAAAAAACGCGAATGTACCTACTCATCTAAACTTATAAAATCGTTTGTCCTTACTGACTGACTGACTGATTCATCAACGCAGAGCCTAAACTACTAAAGCTAGAATCGTGAAATATGCAGAGCAAGTACCTTTTATAACGAAACCTACCACTAAGAAAGGATTTTTGGATTTTTCCCCCTTAAAGAAAGGGGTAAAAAGGGGGTATTAAGTTTGTATGAAAGTCCGTCAATTTTGAAGGTAGGATCTTCTAATTTTGTATTTAGGCTAATGATTTAAAAGTAATGAATACGTGATTCAGCGTTTTTGGATTTTCTACCCCTAAAAGGGTTAAATACGGTATGGAAGTTTGTATGGAAACTCCGTCAGATTTACAGTTAGGATCTTAAAATTTTGTATTTAGGCTAATGATTTAAAAGTAATGAATACGTGTTTCAGCGTTTTTGGATTATCTACCACTAAAGGGGTTAAATACGGGATGGAAGTTTGTATGGAAACTCCGTCAGTTTTGTAGTTAGGATCTTATAATTTTGTGTTTAGGCAAATAACCAAAAAATTATGGACACGAGTATCAGAGTCTTTGGATTTTTTTATCCTTAAGGGGGTTAAATAGGTGATGAAAGTTTGTAATAATATCAACAGCTCTTTTTCTTGATTTCTAACCATTGCAAACCTTTTTATTCAAGAACTTCATTGAACGTCATCGAACCAGACTAACTTTTTTTAACCGACTTCAAATAAAAAAAGGAGGAGGTTCTCAATAGGGATGTACGTTTTTTTTATGTACCATTGTTTTGATATCCCACTCGATAGGTTCAGCCTTTTTTGAGATACGAGGTAATAAAGAATAAAGAAATAAATAATTAATGTTTAAAAAAAAAATAAAAAAAAAATAGGAAAACATACATAAATACATACACATACAAGATACGTGCGAAAAACATAATCCTTCCTTGACAGGCACGGGAGGTAAATTTTAAAGTCGAATGAAAATACCTTTCAATTTTTCTTTCTACAATATTACCTGAAGACGGTTTTGCTTGAAATTAAAATTTTGTTTAAAATTTATTTTAAAATTGGAACTTGATCGAGTCAGATGCCCGAATAGGCATAGGCCAGACCATGCAGCCAGACGCGTGGTGGACGCGTGAGGGCCGACGTCACTGATGTCTGCGAAAAGAGTTTATTTTTGAAAATTGCGAATGCTTTCTTCGATTTCTACTTTGGTTGTAGAAATTATTAACATCGAAGGTGCAATGGTACCACATACTGTTGTGCCATTATTAGGGGATGGTGCTTGCAACTTTCAAGCATTATCATCCATCACTAATACATTAAGAGTTGTAAGTATATATGTGTTGTGTATGTATGTTAGTTTATTTGTTTGTTTCTTAATTTGTCATCATTGAACTCGAAAATTAATAGACCTATTTTAAACTACTATTAGAAAGCTACGCTCACTGTGCGATGCGCGTGCATAGCAATTTTTACTACGGAAAATATCACACTCAACAGAAATAAAAGAATCTTTTAGATGTGGTCATACTAACAGCTACATGGCAATAACCTGATCAAGGACAAAAGCAACTTTTTACCGCGGGAACTCAATCCCACGGGAAAATTCTTTTAGCGGCGGGTGAAACCGCGGGGCGGAAAGCTAGTACTTGTATATTTTTATCGCAAATTACAGCTTCATTACCTACCTTAACTTTTTGTAATAAGTTGTAATAAAAACGATTTTGCTAGCAACAAAAGCAGAAAATCAGCCTGCCAAGAAAGCGTGCGTTGCCACTTGCTGAAAATAAAATGCGTTTTCCTTCGTGAAAAATAGTTTTGAAATGTTCTTTTTTTGAAGACGCATGATAGAATAGTAGACTGGAGTTTTTTATTGTATTGAGATGGACAGATGAAAAAATAAACAAACTGCAACACTTACTTCGAAAAATAACCACAAATTCGTGAGTTGCATGCATACAACTTATACCGAATATTTGTCCCTTCGGCCGACAGTATATCTATAGTATAGATAGCCGAATATTCGGTATTCGACCAAATCACCATTTGTGAACAACACTATCAACGCGGTCGTTTCACGGTCAGCAAATAATACATCTGAACAAACAGCTAAGTAAAAGACACAACACGGTACAAACTAAGTCTATTGTTAAAGAATTGTTTGCACGACTATGCTGAAGGAACTTCTTTGTGAGCTTTCTTATTGAATAAAATATTTTATATATCTCATGCCCTATTATATGGTCTTTAGTTCCCTGAAAGCGGGGTAACTATGTTGGCAAAAACTCCCAAGGGTAATTAAGAAATTTAAAAAAAAGGACTGTCATTTTGTTAGAAGTCAAAGTTTAAAACCATATTTTAAAAAGTTAAAAGTCCTATTCTATTTTTCTTCCATTCTCGGAATCGCGTATTTACTCGAATCGAAATCGATTTTCCAAACGAAATTGTATTGAATTTATGAAAATTTTATTTCTTTAAAAATATCGAACTGGCCAGTATTGTTTGTGTCGCATGGAATAAGGCGGCAAAAAAGAAACATGATAAATTGGAAATGAATTATATTTTTAGTCTGTGGTTTTTATAACCTCAACATTTGTGTTCGTCGATTTAATTCTCAGTATTTTAATAAGAAACATCAAATATTTAAACAATCAGTATGATGTACAAAATGCCTACTGCAAGTTAGATAAATTATCTTACGCGAATGGTGATATTTTTGTGATGGATGAAATCATACATAGTGAGTGACTTTTGCTTACATATTTTCAAGCTTTAATTTTCCTATTTTTTTTGCATTTGAACTTATCTTTCATTCGATACTATGTAAAGCAGTGTATTCCACTCGGGTGTTAACATCAATAGCATACTCGTTTTCTAGGATAACTACCCTTGTGTAACAATCTACTATAGAACCACTAGTGAAAAAATAAACGAGGATGTAATTGAAACATAGAAATGAGATTTTTAGTTTGGTAATTTTCTCGCGTAATTTCGTAAAATACTCGTAGGCATAGTTAGTAATTATACCTATTGAAAGACGGTGATTTTTTTTGACTTTCATGTTAATTTGTCATCTCAAAGTGAAAAACGTAACTTAAGTTGTAGTTCCCTTCCCAGCAAACACCTTACGACTAGATAGTGTAAAGGATGATATACCTAAGCTGCATTACATTTTTTTTTTTTAATATTACCTATAGATATGTGGGTGCTAAGTAAAAAGGGCCCAGTTGTCGGCTTTTAGTTTTCGAGATACTTACTCGTATACCTACACAGTTTTGTGAAGTAACGTGATGCATTACGCGTTTTTAATCCTTCTAAAACTTTATATGGCAAATGACTTTATTTACATGATGTTTATAAGTTGGATTAAATTTATTGATATTTTATTCAATTACACTTTTTAATGCTTTTTCTTAAAATAAGTTTTCTTTTTTTTTAGTTTTATCTTCAATGGCCTAGTGAAAAACAAAATAATCAATCTACTTTTAACTCAATATGTATTAGGAAAATACAAAGAACATGAATGTAATAGAGTGCACGCGGGTGTCGGCGGGTTTGTCGTATCGACTGCTCGTGCACCGATGGCCTATCAACCTCCGAGAACTGAGCAATGTGCGTGTTTAGCATAACAACTCACTTACGTTACGGTTCACTGAGGTGAAATTACACACACACCCACACACACGTGTTCCAAATCGTCATCTTCTAAAGACGAGTCCTAACCAGACAAGAAAATAACACGAGAACCTAATTTCAAAAAGTTTTAAATCTTTTGAAATTTCGTAATAGACCTTAAACGGTCATTAAAATCAAAACTAAAAATCATGTAAAAACGGTCTAAAACCTATATATAAAACCTATATTTTTTAAATTCCTATTTAGTGATACCTCACACAGCAGAGTCCGTCGACTATTTTTATTTTTACACCATAGCGTCTAATTTTGATCAATGTTACCATCATGTCATCAGTGACACTCGCAAGGTTAGATTGACGCTAGAATCACTAAAATTGGCCCATGCGTTTGGTCTCTAGAGTAGAGTGTCCCAGAGGAAGAAACATACCCTCCATAACAGACTGATAAACCCTTCTTTGCATCGAACTGTTGGGTAATGAATAGGCTGCCTTTCGCCAGTACTTTTTCTGTGCCGTTAGTTACAATAGAAGCTAGTCGCGGGCCAAGTGACCTAGTTTGTTTTTTGTGACGCCGCCTGTTTCATGATCCTAATGTCAATGTCTGAGACGTTGGCTGCACGTGCGTAAGTAGGTAATTATATCTAAGTCAGGTCTCACTCCTATAGTAAAAAAATACCGGATTATTTCACGGTTCACATGATCACATCCGACGTAGGCAGTCGAGCAGGCGAAACGCGACGTAAAATTAACTACTTATTAAATTAAGTTCGTGTTATAATAGTTAGAGGAAGCGCTCGTGGTAAAGAGGTTAGTGCTTATTTATTCCTATAACGAATGTTAAGCAACCATCGCCGTGGCCAAGCCATGGATGTGACCGGTAGTGGTATAACAACTCGATCGTTTCCATGTTTCGGAAGGCACGTTAAACCGTTGGTCCCAGTTCATATCGTAGATATTAGTCGTTAAGCCATGTCAAAGGCAATTGCTAAGCCCATGTGCTAAGCACATTATGGCGGCTTCAAAACTTTTACAGCTGGGTTGGCCACTAACCTAGCAGCACAGATTACTTATGAGGCGGCGGCAGTACTCACACCATGGGCTGGCAAGAGCCTAATTTAGGATTGGGTCTGGTTTCCTTCTGGGTTGCGGAAGTCAGATGGCAGTCGCTCTGCGTTAAAGCAATATCCTCGTTTAATTCCTTATATTAGATAGCTGACCCCATGAAATACGGAATAAGGCTATATACGGAATGGCGGATAAGCGCGTTAAAGTTTGCTTACAGAAACGTTTAGGACGATGGAATATTTTAAAAACATTACCCTCTATATCAGCTATAATGTTTGAAATTTTATTATATTTACGATATAGATAGCTAAATTTTAGTTTATGATAATTGATAAAATATCAATAAATTTAATCCAACTTATAAACATCATGTAAATAAAGTCATTTGCCATATAAAGTTTTAGAAGGATTAAAAACGCGTAATGCATCACGTTACTTCACAAAACTGTGTAGGTATACGAGTAAGTATCTCGAAAACTAAAAGCCGACAACTGGGCCCTTTTTACTTAGCACCCACATATCTATAGGTAATATTAAAAAAAAAATGTAATGCAGCTTAGGTATATCATCCTTTACACTATCTAGTCGTAAGGTGTTTGCTGGGAAGGGAACTACAACTTAAGTTACGTTTTTCACTTTGAGATGACAAATTAACATGAAAGTCAAAAAAAATCACCGTCTTTCAATAGGTATAATTACTAACTATGCCTACGAGTATTTTACGAAATTACGCGAGAAAATTACCAAACTAAAAAATCTCATTTCTATGTTTCAATTACATCCTCGTTTATTTTTTCACTAGTGGTTCTATAGTAGATTGTTACACAAAGGGTAGTTATCCTAGAAAACGAGTATGCTATTGATGTTAACACCCGAGTGGAATACACTGCTTTACATAGTATCGAATGAAAGATAAGTTCAAATGCAAAAAAAATAGGAAAATTAAAGCTTGAAAATATGTAAGCAAAAGTCACTCACTATGTATGATTTCATCCATCACAAAAATATCACCATTCGCGTAAGATAATTTATCTAACTTGCAGTAGGCATTTTGTACATCATACTGATTGTTTAAATATTTGATGTTTCTTATTAAAATACTGAGAATTAAATCGACGAACACAAATGTTGAGGTTATAAAAACCACAGACTAAAAATATAATTCATTTCCAATTTATCATGTTTCTTTTTTGCCGCCTTATTCCATGCGACACAAACAATACTGGCCAGTTCGATATTTTTAAAGAAATAAAATTTTCATAAATTCAATACAATTTCGTTGGAAAATCGATTTCGATTCGAGTAAATACGCGATTCCGAGAATGGAAGAAAAATAGAATAGGACTTTTAACTTTTTAAAATATGGTTTTAAACTTTGACTTCTAACAAAATGACAGTCCTTTTTTTAAATTTCTTAATTACCCTTGGGAGTTTTTGCCAACATAGTTACCCCCGCTTTCAGGGAACTAAAGACCATATAATAGGGCATGAGATATATAAAATATTTTATTCAATAAGAAAGCTCACAAAGAAGTTCCTTCAGCATAGTCGTGCAAACAATTCTTTAACAATAGACTTAGTTTGTACCGTGTTGTGTCTTTTACTTAGCTGTTTGTTCAGATGTATTATTTGCTGACCGTGAAACGACCGCGTTGATAGTGTTGTTCACAAATGGTGATTTGGTCGAATACCGAATATTCGGCTATCTATACTATAGATATACTGTCGGCCGAAGGGACAAATATTCGGTATAAGTTGTATGCATGCAACTCACGAATTTGTGGTTATTTTTCGAAGTAAGTGTTGCAGTTTGTTTATTTTTTCATCTGTCCATCTCAATACAATAAAAAACTCCAGTCTACTATTCTATCATGCGTCTTCAAAAAAATAACATTTCAAAACTATTTTTCACGAAGGAAAACGCATTTTATTTTCAGCAAGTGGCAACGCACGCTTTCTTGGCAGGCTGATTTTCTGCTTTTGTTGCTAGCAAAATCGTTTTTATTACAACTTATTACAAAAAGTTAAAGTAGGTAATGAAGCTGTAATTTGCGATAAAAATATACAAGTACTAGCTTTCCGCCCCGCGGTTTCACCCGCCGCTAAAAGAATTTTCCCGTGGGATTGAGTTCCCGCGGTAAAAAGTTGCTTTTTGTCCTTGATCAGGTTATTGCCATGTAGCTGTTAGTATGACCACATCTAAAAGATTCTTTTATTTCTGTTGAGTGTGATATTTTCCGTAGTAAAAATTGCTATGCACGCGCATCGCACAGTGAGCGTAGCTTTCTAATAGTAGTTTAAAATAGGTCTATTAATTTTCGAGTTCAATGATGACAAATTAAGAAACAAACAAATAAACTAACATACATACACAACACATATATACTTACAACTCTTAATGTATTAGTGATGGATGATAATGCTTGAAAGTTGCAAGCACCATCCCCTAATAATGGCACAACAGTATGTGGTACCATTGCACCTTCGATGTTAATAATTTCTACAACCAAAGTAGAAATCGAAGAAAGCATTCGCAATTTTCAAAAATAAACTCTTTTCGCAGACATCAGTGACGTCGGCCCTCACGCGTCCACCACGCGTCTGGCTGCATGGTCTGGCCTATGCCTATTCGGGCATCTGACTCGATCAAGTTCAATTTTAAAATAAATTTTAAACAAAATTTTAATTTCAAGCAAAACCGTCTTCAGGTAATATTGTAGAAAGAAAAATTGAAAGGTATTTTCATTCGACTTTAAAATATACCTCCCGTGCCTGTCAAGGAAGGATTATGTTTTTCGCACGTATCTTGTATGTGTATGTATTTATGTATGTTTTCCTATTTTTTTTTTATTTTTTTTTTAAACATTAATTATTTATTTCTTTATTCTTTATTACCTCGTATCTCAAAAAAGGCTGAACCTATCGAGTGGGATATCAAAACAATGGTACATAAAAAAAACGTACATCCTATTGAGAACCTCCTCCTTTTTTTA